>OX422142.1:113435535-113598254 GCA_949129095.1 Volucella bombylans | reverse complement strand
GTTCGACGACGAAGCATCCTCCCCTTCAACAAGCCACCAAAAGTGTTGGTGCTGCCGAGCAACATCCCTCATGTCGCGACTCCCTACCGACCTACTGAACCGGAGACGCTCCGCACTGCCATGTGCGACGTCTCTGTCGTAGTTGAGTCGCCTGTCCGCAGCTGTTCGAGCGACGTGGAAGATTAGCGGCACCGCCAATCTGTCCTGGATCGGACCTTTATTATCTAGATAGAGGAACGCTTCTGGAGGAATAAAGCCGTCAAAGCGAACTCTCTCGTGATACATACGAGGGCGGGTCAATAAGTCCGTGACTTTTTGAATTTCTGACCTCTTTACTGAAACAGCAACAATGCTCCTGTCAACAGGCATCTGTCAGTTGACTCCTGTCAAAATTTTAACTTGCTGCGTCAGTTAGTTTGTGTTTGATAGCTATTTTTATCAGACTACTCACTAATTTCTTGCGAAAAAAAACTAAAAAACCAAGACAATGCAAGGGTGCACACATGTGCAGTTGCCATGGCAAAAATCCATGAATTGGGCTATGAATTGCTCCCTCACCCACCCTATTCTCCAGATTTGGCTCCGAGCGACTACTTCTTGTTCCCAAACCTGAAGAAATGGCTTGGTGGAAAAAGATTTGACTCCAATGATGAAGTCATCTCGCAAACAAAGGCCTATTTTGAGGACCTCGACAAATCATTTTTTTTGGAAGGGATAAAAAAATTGGAGAAGCGTTGGACAAAGTGTATAGAGCTCAAGGGAGACTACGTTGAAAAATAAAATTATTTTTTTATCAAAAAATCTGTGTTTTATTCCAAAAGTCACGGACTTATTGACCCGCCCTCGTATAATTGGGGTAGAAAGCCCCGGAGATCAGGTTGTTCCATGAGGTCATTGCTCTTGCAATGTGTCTTCGAGTCAACTTAATGATGAAATTGTCCACTCTTATTAGATTCGCCCTATTGTACAAGACCTCATTGGGATAGAATTTTATGTACTGAGACTCTGGTGTTCTGTATAAGCGAAGACAAGTCCTAAGACAAGCCCTCTCAAACACCCGAATCTTTTCCAATAAACTTGCTCTCACGTTGAACCACACGGGACATCCAAATACCAGCATGGGCCTGATAAGGGCCATGTAGCAGATCACCTTCACCCTCGCATCGAGTTGGCTGTTATAAAACAGTCTCTTTGTAAGGGCAAAAGCACCTTTGGCTCTGGCCAGAGCAACCTCTATATGTTTGTTAAAATACAGAAATTGATCTATCCAGATCCCAAGGTACCTGACTACATTTCGACAAGCGAGTGGCTGTCCGTGTTGTCCGACGATAGAAAACTTTCGCCAATTCTTTCTGGTATCCCTAGAGGCCCCAGACAAAGGCGTCCTAAACAGAATGGTTTCCCACTTCTGAAAGTTTATTTTCAACTTCCAGTCATCGCAATATCGCTTAATTTGATCGAAGTCACGTTGCAAAAGCATATTAATGACCTCAATCTTTGGACCTGATCTGTACGCGATTAAGTCGTCTGCGTACGCTATGGCATGGTGAAGTCAACCTATCAGATCACTCGTGTAAATGTTGAATAGGATCGGCGAATTTACCGCACCTTGTTGCAGACCGTTTTTAATGTTAAATGTTCCAGCAGAAGTCACATCGCCATTCTTCACGATGAACTGTCTACTGGAGAGCATATCGAAAAGAATATACAGCAGTGGTTTACTAATGACCAACCTGTCCAGCTTGAAAAAGAGTACTTCTAACCATACGGTATCGAAGGCTTTCTCCAAGTCAATCAGGAAGGCATCAGTGCACTGGTTCTTGGCTTTGTTCCATTGCATATCAGAAACCAGTTTCGACGCAGCATGAATGATATCATGCCCCGCCTTGAAACCGAACTGATTATCCGGAACTATATGTTTGTCCTCAACCCACTTAGTCAGGACTCTATTGATTACCTTCTCGAAAACCTTACTGATGTTTGGAAGAAGACTGATCGATCGGAGATTCGCCGGATTGGAAGTGTCTTTATCCCTTTTGGGGATGGGATGTACCACCGCAGTTTTCCAATGCGCTGGATAATGTGCATTATTCATTGCATTATTAAAGAGAGTGGTATAAATGTTCACCGCTTCTAGAGGGAGATGTCGAAGCACAATGTTCGGTATTTCATCGGTTCCCACTGATTTCTTACTTCTAAGTGATTCGAAGATCGTTTGGAGCTCTTCCTTCGAAATGAACGGGGGTAGTACCCAAGCGTGTAGGTGTTTTGATTAAACCATTGCAGTTTTCACGTTCTCGTTGCACAATCTTTTGTTATGCCCATGGTCATCTGGTTTTTTTCACACGGCAGTGTCCTGTAAGAAAACCTGTGGTCACTCGAATCTGACTTCTACTTCGTTGTAGTGGCTGTTATAAAACAGTCTCTTTGTAAGGGCAAAAGCACCTTTGGCTCTGGCCAGAGCAACCTCTATATGTTTGTTAAAATACAGAAATTGATCTATCCAGATCCCAAGGTACCTGACTACATTTCGACAAGCGAGTGGCTGTCCGTGTTGTCCGACGATAGAAAACTTTCGCCAATTCTTTCTGGTATCCCTAGAGGCCCCAGACAAAGGCGTCCTAAACAGAATGGTTTCCGACTTCTGAAAGTTTATTTTCAACTTCCAGTCATCGCAATATCGCTTAATTTGATCGAAGTCACGTTGCAAAAGCATATTAATGACCTCAATCTTTGGACCTGATCTGTACGCGATTAAGTCGTCTGCGTACGCTATGGCATGGTGAAGTCAACCTATCAGATCACTCGTGTAAATGTTGAATAGGATCGGCGAATTTACCGCACCTTGTTGCAGACCGTTTTTAATGTTAAATGTTCCAGCAGAAGTCACATCGCCATTCTTCACGATGAACTGTCTACTGGAGAGCATATCGAAAAGAATATACAGCAGTGGTTTACTAATGACCAACCTGTCCAGCTTGAAAAAGAGTACTTCTAACCATACGGTATCGAAGGCTTTCTCCAAGTCAATCACTGGTTCTTGGCTTTGTTCCATTGCATATCAGAAACCAGTTTCGACGCAGCATGAATGATATCATGCCCCGCCTTGAAACCGAACTGATTATCCGGAACTATATGTTTGTCCTCAACCCACTTAGTCAGGACTCTATTGATTACCTTCTCGAAAACCTTACTGATGTTTGGAAGAAGACTGATCGATCGGAGATTCGCCGGATTGGAAGTGTCTTTATCCCTTTTGTGGATGGGATGTACCACCGCAGTTTTCCAATGCGCTGGATAATGTGCATTATTCATTGCATTATTAAAGAGAGTGGTATAAATGTTCACCGCTTCTAGAGGGAGATGTCGAAGCACAATGTTCGGTATTTCATCGGTTCCCACTGATTTCTTACTTCTAAGTGATTCGAAGATCGTTTGGAGCTCTTCCTTCGAAATGAACGGGGGTAGTACCCAAGCGTGTAGGTGTTTTGATTAAACCATTGCAGTTTTCACGTTCTCGTTGCACAATCTTTTGTTATGCCCATGGTCATCTGGTTTTTTTCACACGGCAGTGTCCTGTAAGAAAACCTGTGGTCACTCGAATCTGACTTCTACTTCGTTGTAGTAGTTGTTTTGTTTTTTGTGACAACAGCCTGACATAAAGTTTTTGGCTTGTCTGTTTCCTTCGGTAGCCACGTTTGAATACTTCCTTTTATTGTATTAATTGATAGCCCACAGAATGGTCTGGGCATCGTGAGTTGAAATGCGGATCCTTTGCTGGCTAGTTCCTCTGCTTTTTTATTGCCTTCATATCCTGACACCCAAATCAGATGGGCTTTATTTGTGGTGACCAGAGTTGAAGGCAATTCCAGACCAGACCAATCACAGCGTTAATTGCAAGTAGGGCTGCTCTGCTGACGGAGAGAATATAAATGTTTTTGTTTGTTATTCTAGTATATCTGTTTAGATTCTCTCGTATGCAAGGCTCTATTGCATGGATTTCAGCCTGAAATACAGAGCTGCTTGTATTCATATGGCTTAGTGCAAGGATCGAATACTCCGGTTCCAACTCCTTCACTTGTTTTGGATCCGTCTGTGTACCATACATGTGAGTCCTTGGCAAATGTTGATTTTTACTGTTCCCAGTTAAGACGGTCTGGAAATGTAAAAATTGCAGAATGAACTAGTTTGAAATTGGATTCAGCATCTGTGATGGGCATGTGGGCTTGTAGTCATTTACTATTGCTTCTTTCATGAGTTCTAGATGAAGAGGTGGGATGTTTAGGATAACTTCAAGTGCAGCTGTTAGTGCGGTTTTCATTGCACCAGTTGCGCAGATACAGGCTTGTCTCTGTATTTTGTTGAGTTTAGCCTGTGTTGACCTCTGCGTTGCTTTATGCCGCCAAACGGTGGATGTATACGTGATGATAGGTCTCGTTATTGCCGTGTACATCCGCAGAGTCATTTTCAGATTAAGTCCCTAATTTTTTCTGACTAGATTTTTGCTGGTCCAGACTGAAGTCCTGGCCTTGTCAACAGTCTTAGAAAGATGAGTGTTCAACGTAAGTTTTTCATCCTGTGTGTTTCCTAGATATTTGACTTCCGTTGAGAACTCTTTTGTTCATCGAAAAGTGTGGCATATCTGTGTCTTCCTTGCCTTCTTCTCTTTGTGAATCTAACTACTGTATAGTGCTTTTGAGGCCAACTAAGTTCAGAGTCCTCTGGAGGTGATCCAGGATTATGTCTTCGAATTTACCTCTGATTTGGATAGCAATGTCGTCTGCATATCTTTGGACATAGAAGCCATCACTGCTGAGAATAATCAGAGACTAAATTCTTAGTTGAAGTTGGTTGAAAAATTAATGTTTCTCGGGCGAGGCTGGCATTTAAACACCGAACTTTCCGATGTGAAAGCCAGTCCACTACCACTTTAGCCACGGCCACCCACTTATTATTGTTTTATCCTTTAGAGTACATTTTATCCATTTACATGTAGTGTCGTCAATTCCTATGTTTTGAATACCTCTATATATCTGGGAGAATTCTGTGTTGTCAAATGCTCCTTCTATATCTAGGAAACAACCGACCGCTGTCCCTTTAACTCTGAGAGATTTTTCAATCCTTGTGATAAGATTTTGTAGAGCGTATGCGGTTGATTTTCCAGGTTGGTAGCCATATTGATACATGTGAAGGGGTTGATTCAAAATTCCCCGAATCTGATATGTCTGTCAAGGATTTTTTCCATAGTTTTGAGGTAAAAGGGAGTGCGGCTGATTGGTCTATATGCTTTTGGTAGTTCAGATGGCCTGCATCCTACCTTAGGTAGGACTTCTTTGGTAAGTATCCCCACGGGTTACTAGCCCTGAATAAGCTAATTAGTGCAGGTAGCAGTTGCGGGATGCCCTTTTGTAGTAAGTTGGGAATATTTCATCCTCACCATGGGCTTTGAAGGGATGAAAAGAATTGATTGCCCAAATTATTTTACCTTCATGAAAAATTTCCTTTGATCTGTTCCAGTCTTCTATGAGCGGTCTGTTTATCCTTCACTAGGGAGGGTTTTTCTTGAGCTTTCGTAATTATTGTCGAGTCTGGGAAGTGCTTTTCGGCTAAGATCTGAAGAGTCTGTAGCCCGTTTTCGGCGTATGTGCCATCAGGTTTTTTCATTGAACCAATAGGATTAGTGTGCTGCTTAGAGAGTATTTTATGAATGTGGGTACAAATTTTGGTGTCATCGATTGTATGACAGAAGTTTCGCCACGATTCTCACTTGGCCCTTCTAATTTCTTGGTTCTACATGGTGAGTGTATTTCTGTATATTTCTCATTTACCATTACGTTTAGCGGTCTCTGTTCTGAGTTTGGCTAGTTTCTTGTTTCACCAGGGAGTAAGTCGATTATCTGTTTTTCGTTTTTCTGGCCAAGCTTGATGAAAGGCAGTTATGATTGCTATATTGAGATTATCACACGTTAGCTCAATAGTGTTTGTGTTTATGTTACATCTACCCAGGTCATCCATGTGTTGTTGACTGTATATGTCCCACACTACTCGTATATAAAAATGTTTCGAAACGAGAGAAAAAAAAACATGTTCCTACATGGAGATTTGAACCTGGGAACCGACAATTGCTTGCCGGGTTGGTTCAGTTTTCAGTTCAGTTTATATGCATTTTTATTTATGTTACTTAATTTACTCTTACATGATAGACAAAAAAACGCTTAAAAATTAGCTTAAATAACTAAAAATTATCTTAGACTAACTTACTGGCCCCATTCGGGCATTCTAAGTTAAACATAATACTTAAAAATTATGTCTTTCGACGTTTATGACGGGTTTTATTCTTATTCTACAGTGGCTTAACTACAGCTTCAACTAAGAAAACATTTTTAAAAACTTAGTACATGGACTCTTTTAATTTTATTATAAAACTTAAAACTGAAAGCCTTCATACTACCTAAAAATAAATCTTAATCTACTTAACCTACCTACATCTACATGTATATACAGATGTGTCTTGTGTTTTACGTAGGTACCTGCCGTGAGGGCTTAAGCCTACGGTGCGTCTTCGCACAAGACATCAAAACAATGCGTTGATAATCGCCTTTCGGGTAGTACAAGTACTACCACCAGTATCAGATTCGAAGTCGTGTGTAAGGCACGAACTTCCCCTTTGGTGAAGGGTCGAGGCCTATCTAATGCAATGCAACTCCACATCGAATAGACCAGTTGGTTCCATAGCAATCCCATAGTTTAGCACAGGTCGTAGCAAACTACAACATATGCTAAGCCATGAGATGTCCAGGCTCCATTCGGTCTACTCTCCCCGCGATTTTGGGTATAAACCTACAGCCACCACGATACTCCCACAAGAGGCCAACTCCTAGGTCAGGCCGGAACCATAGTTCCGGGGGCTCCTGACCTCCCGTGGTACCAGAACATAGCTTCGCAACCTTAAGGTTACTTCCAGTTGGGCACCTCACTGCCTAGGACTGGCGGCCTTACAACAATAAATTTCTACAATCAAGCCGCTACCTCCCTACTGCGCCTTCTATTAAATACCTCTTTTGCAAAACTACGGGTTCTTTCGAACCGTACGGTATCAGTGATAATTCCGCTGACATTGTAAGTCTCACCATTAAAGGTGATGCCCATAGCCTGCAAGTTCCTTATGCGTAATTGGGACACTCACATAGGACATGAAGTCAGTCCTCATAAGTAGCTCCACATGAACAGCTCGCAACCTCGCTAAGCCCCCTCTTATGCAAGAATGCATTAAGAGAGCCATGCCCGGTCAACAAAAAACCCACTCTGAGGTTAAAATTCCGTTCAGGAAAGATTCGCATGGTTAGCACATCCCTTAGGAAGCCGTAAGTATCCCTGCCATTTTCGCTAGCATCCCATCTAGATAACCATCTAGATAGAACACATGAGCAGGTTTTACGCTGCTTCAGGGATAGGCCATCCACTTCTCCCGGGGAAACCCAATCGCGCTCATTTAGAGGGAGACCTTTCCTGATCTTGAAAGCAATAGCACGACGCATCACTTCCAGATCAAGAGGTGGCACTCCAAGCAACACCTGCATTGCTTTTGTGGAGACAGTGTGTCACACCGGTAAACAGCCAAGCAAGATGACTCTTTGACAAGTCAAGATCCGCCTTCGACCATCAACAGTCATAACTCTGTCGTACCATACCGATGCTGTATCGCAGGAGGCCGACGTCTTACATTCAATTTGCCCTTGAGCTTCATTGAAACGGTCTTATCCTGCCACACACTTACCCCCACGCTCTCTCCCCATTCAGCAACGACTGCTAGAGCTCTTTCTCCTAATGCCTCGATTTCGACCCTAGTCTGGCCTTCAAGGATGAGGAGCACGTCATCTACGTAGGCGCAGCACCCACAGAGCTCGTTTAGTCGCCGCAAGAGTGGATCCATCATCAGGTTCCAAATAAAAGGACCACAGATGAACCCCTGGGGGCAACCTCTCTCAACATTAATTGAGACGCTGTTTTGCGTACTTACCACACTCGCTTTTCTGTCGGAAAAGTAGCTTCCCCAAAGCCCAATTTCCCGACAGCCCAATTCCTGAAGCCTGGTTACTATTTTCTGCCAGTTCAGGTTATCAAAGGCACCTTTAAAATCAATAAAGATGCCTATAACCACTCTGGCCCTGCTTCTGAGGACTCTGTCTTTTAGGAAAGACCATGCATCCTCGACACACTTGCCTCTTGTAAAGCCGAATTGGAAGGGGGACATTGGTTCCGCCATGCTCTCCGAAATCCTTTCCACCATAACCCTTTCCAGTACTTTTAATAGTACCCGAAGCAGGCTGATGCCCCGATAAGATTTAGGGTCAGACCTATTCTTATCGGTGTACTTCAGGAGCACAACCACCCTTGCCACATTCCAATCCTTGGGGAAGTAGCTGCAAGCAATACATTTGCTGTAAAGACCAAGCAGGTATTCTGGGACGGCCTTCCAGATGGCTCTCACCATCTCTCCGGTTATTCCATCAGCTCCAGGAGATCTCCTGGAGCGAAGAAGTGAAACACCATACTCGACATCTTCAGTCCTTAACTCCGGAGGGACCGGAGGCTCTTCATATGAAGAGTCCTCAAAGAGCTCCTCTATCGGGACGAACTGACCAAGCAATGCAGTAAGGCAATCTTTCCATGTGGATAAAACCGTATTATCCACACATATGCCTTCAATGTCAGCAGTCTTTTTAGCATTACGGCAAATCTTATATAGTTTGCCCCAGGGATCATCTCTATTATTAGAGGCAAAGTTTCTCCAGTGAGACTTCTTTGTGCTGACAATGAGACGCTTGCCGAAAGGCAATGCCCAGCTGAGCCAGGTTCTCAGCGTTAGCCGGCCTAGCCCTTTGGAATCGCTTCCTTATGTTTCTGACAACCCTTCGCTTTTCTGTCAGACAGCGGTTCCACCAACCTACCCTTTTTTGATTCGTTCGTTCGTCGTTAACCCACCATACGCACTCATTAATGTGCGCGATTTTCCGGTCTATGCTTAAGCTGCCGTACACTTGCGGTGTCAGGGAGGAAACCTCCGCAAGTATACGCGCACCATAAACACTCCAGTTAGCGTCTTGCACACACCATCTCCTGTCTGAAACTATGCTGTTTTCATCTATTGCGTGAGCGATCTCAAACTGAATAGAGTTGTGATCACTCACCGCTATACTAACACGCCACCTAAAACTAAACCCCCTAAAAGCTGCCTCGTTGGCAAAAGTAACGTCAATGTCACTCTTGCCACCGTTGACCGCATCAAAGGTATACACCTCACTCGGCTCGTTCATAACATGGGCATTGCGCGCAACGACCCATTCACCAAGAACATTCCCCCGATTCTGGCTCCGGTTACCCGTTAAGGGTCCCGTTTTCTTGCTGAACCAAAGAGGGGAGGTTGCATTGGCGTCAATACCGATAATGAAGGGACATGTATATACAGTAAAAGCTCTTTATTCGCGCTTCCTTCATTCGCGGATTTAAAAAATGCGACCCAATTCCTATATTCGTGGCTAAAGATTCCTTTATTCGCGGATCTAATCGGTACATCTGTACATGCATATTAATAAAACAGATTCAAATGGACTAATAAAAAAGTAAAATAGAATAGAATAGAAATTATACCTAAAGTACGTATGTTGTTAAATGATATCGCCGCTGTATTGGTTCGGCCTTTGACACAAGCCGCTTCGCCGTGGTCGGCGTTTGTGATAATGTACAGAGGGTGGCCAAGTCATAAGCACGGTTTTAAAAAACGGTTTTTATGTCAAGTTTTCTTAAATACCCATCAACATAGCGAAGTAATATTTTATCTAATTAATTCTGGGAATTTAAAAAAAAAAATTAATATAGGTCAAAGCAATAAAATTTGGAAAAAAAACCCTTTCGGAAGTAATTAAGGGGAAATTCCGGAAATTTAAACAAGTGTGCTAATGACTTGGCCACCCTCTGTAAACAAACAGTAAGAGCCGCTTTGCGTGTTTTATTGTTTCATCTTTCCATTCGTTACAGAAATTGTGATCGAGTAACACGTCTCTACCGCTGTCTTCCTAAGTTATAATGTCGACTAACAATTGAAAAACGAGTTTCGACGCGAAAAAAATCTGCGTTACCGCTTAAAGTGAAAATAGAAATGCTTGATCGTTTACGCCTTGGAGAGTCGTTTGCATCCATATCACGCTCTTTCAATGTCAACGAATCAGCTCTACGATCGATAAAAAAAACCCGAAGATAAAATAAGGTCGTCTGTAACTTCAACTTCACTGTCAGCGAAAATTGTTCGTGATCCAGCAATAGAAAAAATGGAAGTGGCGTTGTCATTATGTATTGATGACCGCAACCAAAAACGGGTGCCCCTGAGTGGTCCAATGGTGCGGGAGAAGGCAAGGCGTTTTTACGCACATTTTAAAGAACCTGATGATAGTTGTGGTGGTGAATGTACAGATGGAGGATTTCAAGCATCGGAAGATCGGTTCAATAAATTTAAGGTGAGACAATCATAGCATTAAAACCGTTGAAGAAGCTTCATCTGCAGACATTGCTGCAGCAGACAGATATCCAGAAGAATTTGCGACCCTAGTAGCTGATGGAGGATACAAACCTGAGCAAATATGTAATGCAGACGAAACTGCACTGTTTTGGAAGAGAATGCCAAACAAAACATTAATTTCTAAAAGCGAAAAGTCTGCCTCTGGATTTAAGGCAGCAAAGAATAGGATTACATTGTTGCTATGTCCTAATGCATCTGGAGATTGTGTCATTAAATCACTGATTCTTTAAAGATCGTTAAATCCTCGTGCTTTAAAAAATCAAAACAAGGACGACCTGCCAGTGTTTTGGCGTGCTAATAAGAACGCGTGGGTTACAAGCGCTATTTTTTGTGACTGGTTCCGGAAATGTTTTGTTTCTGAAGTTAAAACTTATTTAAAAAAAATGAATTTAGACTTTAAAGCAGTTCTAGTTTTGGACAATGCACCAGGTCATCCTCGCGAACTTGAAACTATGCATCCAAATATAAAAGTGACATTTTTACCTCCCAACACGGCGGCTTTGCTTCAACCTATGGACTAAGGAATAATCCAGACCTTTAAGCTCTATTACATTAGACGAACCTTCAAAATCATATTGGATAATATGGAATGTGATCCTGATATGAATGTTATGGAATGCTAGAAGAAATTTGACATAGCAAAGTGCATCGTAAACATAAAAGAATCATTGGAAGAACTGAAGCCATACACATTGAAATCATGCTGGAAAAAAACTGTGACCTGTTCTGACTGCAGAAAATGACGAAGAATCTGTGCAAATTCAAATTTTGACTGTAAACATAGCCGGAATTGCAAATGAAATAGGACGAGATGGGTTCGAACAGATAGAATCAATTGACATTTAGGAGTTGCTTGAATCGCAAGATGAAGATTTGACTGAAACCGACTTGAAGGAAAAGTTAAATTCACAGCCCATTGAAGAAGAGGCTTCAACAAGCACTGGAAACGTGACATTTAATTTGAAAAATCTTAGTGAAGGTTTAAAAATGGCAAATGAGCTTTGTGATTTCTTTATGCAAATTGATCCGTCTATGGAACGAAGTCTTATTTTTAGGAGGCAAATTGCTAATGCCACTGCTAAATATCGGTCTGAATTGAAGGAGCTTTTAAAAACTGCCAACCTGGGAAAAATTATAAAATTCTTTAAACCATTGTCTAAGCCTGAAGATAACAATTAATCAATATGGTCAAAAACTTCAAAAAAATCATTTTTCTATATATGTAGTTGTTTTTTATTTTGTCACCTAGGAACGTATCCCCTATAATCCCATATAAATTACTATTCCATATTCACGGTTTCTGTATTCGCGGCATTTTTACGGTACATATACCCCGTGAATAAAGAGCTTTTACTGTAGGTATATATATACTTAATATACATATATATATATATATATATATATTGTAACGAAAATCGCCTATTGACCGAAACTACCGCCGAGTTTCAATCGGATAAAAAGAGGACAAAAATAAAAAAAAGAAACTCCAAAAAAAATCTGATTCCCGAGAGGTAAACTTTTGTTTTTATTCTTTTATTTTTTTTATAATGAAACGTTTTTTTTCTATGGCCTTAGTCTTCCGACCTCAACTGCTCGTTTTGGACTTCCTGGTTCTGCCGAAAATTCTCCCTTTTATCTCGATTTTTACGTTGCCCGTGGTTCTTTTTCTCTGTTAGGAAGTCTTCCGTTTTCTTATCTCCGTTGCAACGTCTAAGATTCCACCGCTTGTTCGCCAGCCGATTTTGATTGGAGAAATCCTACGTCACAGGAAACGGCAAATATTTTCTTCGTTGACTTTTCATCATTTGCTCCCCTTTCTGCGGTAGTCATCTCTTTTCTTCATGTTACTCTTATGGCTTACTACTTAATCATTTGTCCCCTGCGTGCGGCTGAATGCTCCGCCATGTCCGGCAAAGGGAACAAACCTCTTCAACCTGTCAAACGAAACCCACAACAAACAACGTGAAACAGAACCTACCTGCTTCGTGAAATAAAATGTTTTTTTTATTTTTCTGCAGTTTTCTTTTTTCTTTAGGTTTCGTAACAATATATTTTTTTTTTCATTTTTTATTTTTATTATTATTTTTATTTATATATTCTTTTTCCTAAAATTTAACTTAAGCCTACCTAAAACTATGTAAGCCGGCCATGGCTAAAAAAATTTAGGCTGGCCCACTCTGTTTCACATGAAGCTACCTATCACTGGAGGAGTTCGACGACGAAGCATCCTCCCCTTCATCAAGCCACCAGAATTTCAAAATCCAAAAATCAATAAAACGTTATGGCTTGCTTTAATTAAACTCTTACAATCACTGTTCAAATTTTACTTTGTGAGTAATAGCAATCTGTCAATTACTTACAGTGAGTGGTAATAATGAAAATAAAATAAAATAAATGCTGTTGAGATGATGACAGCACCTTTTCTTGATTGTCATTCAAACCGAATAATGTATGAATGTATAAAAGTGCAAAAGAATTAGAAAAGGGCGAATCATACCATAGTTACCAGCCAAATATGGACGGGTTCCAAAAATTTAAAGCTCTGGTGATGGTGGGATAATATGGAAAATTTCCAACGTATTAAGAACAATCAATTACGAGTATCTCCGACTCCTTATCGTTGAAATAAAACACCGAGGATGACGTGGAACGTATGAATGTTTGGTTAAATATATACATATATATACATACATACTACAATATAATTCTTTGTTTAACCATCCGACCCAAATTTATGAATCAAATATCCGTCACATTCGCTGCACAACAGAACAGCCATGCTTCGAATTAAAAAGTAACTCACCAAACTACTGACCAGCTTAAAAGTCCAATATTTCAAGAGTTTTATGTCCAATCATAGCCGTAGTGTAGTGGTAGTAGCAAACGCTTCCAGTCGTTCATAGATCTCCGTGGAGAACAAACATGTTGGCTTCTAGTTAAAAGCGAAATTTATAAAAGAACAACCAGAAACGTTTTTGCCAAGTGCTTCGGTGGCTCAGTGGTAGTGGTGTCTGCCGATAAAGCAGAGGTCGTGGGTTCGATCCCCGAAACATATCGGACTTTTTATTTTTATATCCATTTTTAAAAGTAAAAAAAAAACAATAAATAAGTGAACAGTCAGACAATGAGTGAAAGTGAGCGGTCCGCTATTCAAATAGCGGGGCCAGCAGATGACTTGTTGTCATCAGATGACCAGGCCGTTATGTCGGCCCATTCTCATTCTGGGAAACCAGAAATTAGCGCTAAGAGGAGGAGGAAGCTGAGGCCTACTCCTAATCTTGTGAAACGCCCTTCCCTTTCAGCGTCTACTGAAAAGCTGCCTGGTAGAGTGAGGGAAGAGGCGCCAACAACATCGTCAAGGGCAGCAGCACGACAACAATACAGAAAAGATATTGACAAAGACGATTTCCCATATGTATCTGACGGTGGAGAAGGACACTATATGGGAGGTGATAACATTTTCGCATCGTTAGCCGCCTCAGAGTCAGACGACGAAGAGGCAGAGATGCAAGAAATGTATAGCAGTATCAAAGAGCTGCAACTAAAGGTACTGGCTATTAAAGCCAAGCAAGTTGCGAGGAGACAGAAGGAGCAGCAACTCCAGGACTCACAAAAACAGTCACACATAAGCGAGTCTGTACCGCAAAAAAACACACAGAAAACTGCGATACAACAGCAAAACATACAAAAGCAGCCACAACAACAAAACTCACAACAACATAAGCAGCAACAACAACAGCAGCAGCAAAAGCAGCAGCAGAAGCAGCAGCAACAGCAAAAGCAGCAGCAGAAGCAGAAACAACAGCTACAACAAAAGCAACAACAACAACATCAACAACAAAAACAACAGAAATCAACTAAGCAACGAGTACCTCCAATCAACACCTTCAAGATGGAGTTGAAAGATACGATAGAATTATGTAAGTCGGCCATAGGCAATAATTTTTTTGTTAAAAGACTTAGTTTAGATAGGCACGCGATCCATTGCAATACAGTGGAGCGCTATCATAAAATTAAAAACTTGTTAAGGGATTCGACGACGGAGTTCTTCTCCTTCACACCGAAAGGTGAAAAGCTGCAGACAATGCTGCTGAGGGGGTTAGAACCGTCGACTGATCCGGAGGAGCTCCTTGCACTGCTGAAATAGAAGGAGTGCGAAGAGCTCAAATTCGTAGCGGTTAAGCCATTCGTCACGGCTAGAGCCAAAAGGGAGAAGCGGAAACTACCGTTCTTCCTGGTTCAGCTGAGTCCCAACAGCAAACTGGATGGTCTAAGGAGCATTAAAGTCCTAGACTACCAGGTTGTACACTGGGAAAAATTAAAGAGGAGCGAAAACATTTTACAATGTGTTCGTTGCCAAAGGTTCGGGCACGCCGCGTCGAACTGCGAAATGCAGCCTCGATGCGTGAAGTGCGGAAAGAACCACAAGTCCGAGGAATGCGCTCTAGGCAAGGACGGAGCGTCAGAAAAAAGCCAACTCTCTTGCGCGTTATGTAGGAACACGGGACACACCGCAAATTATCGGGGTTGTCCCAAATTCCAGTACATCAAAAGAGTAAATCTGGCTCGGCAGCAGAAAGTGGAAATTAAACGTCCACTCGTGCAGACACAAACACCAGCCGTTACTCCCCATGTTACCTACGCCCAAATGGCGGCAGGTAGGGGAAATACGGTACAACAACCAAAGGTAGCTTCTCAGGCCCCAGCGCCTAAAGCACCGGAACCTGTACCTGACATGCTGGCTATCTTGCTCTCTATTCAGGGGCAGATGGCTCAGCTGCAGCGTCAAATACAGGAACAGGCTAAGCGGGTAGATCAAATATACGCGCTGCTGCCGGGCCTAACGCACCTCCAGTCGTAATGGGTACGCACATGGCGGAGCAAACCCTGAAGGTCCTTGCAGTGAATGTTAATTCACTGATTAGGTTCGAACGAAGAGCCACACTATTTAAGTTGCTTAAAGACCAAGCCCCTGATGTGCTCTTGGTTTGCGAACCAACTCCATTCAGGGAGGAGGCGTTGCGATTTTCGTACGAAAAGGTATTCGTTTTAAAAGAGTATACAGTCGTGTAGTACGTAGGTTCCAGGTGCTGGAGGCATGCATCGTGTATATCCCTCTCCGTAGTGGAAAGCGGTTATACATGGTGTCTGTTTATGCACCTAAGGCTACTCAATCCACTTTCATCTCAGAGCTCGAGGCACTTTTTCGATTCCTAAGACTGGAATTGGAGGAGAACTACTTTATTATCGGCGGAGATTTCAACGCCAAACATAGCGATTGGGGAAATAATACTCCAAATACTAGAGGGAACCTACTATTCAATTGGTGGGGTCAGCACAATATAATGTATCGACTCGGCCTTAAGGCGACGGACAGTCCGTCGTTTCCTAGACACGGGTCCTATTTGGATCTCCTGCTGTTCGACACACGAATACACCTGACATGCACAAACCAACAAACCATAAACTGTCTACGAACTTTCGTGTATGACAGTGACCATTGCGGACTCAGTACCGAAATAACCGTTCCGAACGAAGCTGCGGAATTGGACGAGTTTGTTCAAAGGCATGCCTACAATTATAGTAGGGTGCGTTGGACACACTTCTCCAGAACAATGACGAGAGCACTCTCCTCGAATTCGCTCTACCCACCGTCCAATAGAAATCTGTCAAACGAGGAGATTGACAGATATCTAAAACTAATGGACGAGACAATTAAACGAACAATGGACAAAACGATACCTCGGTACCGACACACTGACGAAGAAGACCTATTCCGCAACGCAACTATTGACGCACTGCACCGACATAAAAGCAGACTGCTGTCAAGGCTGAGAACCTTGTACAGACAGTTTACTGATAGACATAACTCGGAGATTATGACGCTAAAGTCGTCGATCAAAAACCTCCAAACATTAATAAAGGAAAATTACAGAGCATCTGTAAGTTTGTATTGGAACAACAAAATTCGGGCTGTAAACACCAGGAACCCGAATATGTTCCCGCAAATAAATAAAATATTTCGGAGGAAAGATCACAACGACCTTTCGTGTCTTAAAATCGCCCGAACGACATACAACGAGAACATACTTACAGCAGCAGGCACATAGATCTAAATGAAGCTGTTGATGATGACAACTTCTTTGTGATCGAGGATCCGCAGGAGCAGGTAGAGGCTATAGGAGCGACTTTCCAGGAAGTATACAAGGCGAATGACATCATTGGCCCGAACCACGACCTGGAAAATCGAGTCCTTGTGCACAATTTCTACCTTCGAAATGAAATTGTGAATTGGCGATTCGAGAGCTCGGGTTTCACCCAGTTCAGTGACGAGAATATGGCAAATAATGTCATCACCAATGAGATGGTACTACCACCGTTCATTTCGAAGGCAGAGCTCCAAACGATCTTCGAATCGCTTAGAAGTAAGAAATCAGTGGGAACCGATGAAATACCGAACATTGTGCTTCGACATCTCCCACTAGAAGCGGTGGACATTTATACCACCCTGTTTAATAATGCAATGAATAATGCACATTATCCAGCGCATTGGAAAACAGCGGTGGTACATCCCATCCCCAAAAGGGATAAAGACACATCCAATCCGGCAAATCTCCGGTCGATCAGTCTCCTTCCAAACATCAGTAAGGTTTTCGAGAAGGTGATCAATAGAGTCCTGACTAAGTGGGTTGAGGACAAACATATAGTTCCGGATAATCAATTCGGGTTCAAGGCGGGGCATGATATCATTCATGCTGCGTCGAAACTGGTTTCTGATATCCAATGGAACAAAGGCAAGAATCAGTGCACTGGTGCTTGCCTGATTGACTTGGAAAAAGCCTTCGATACCGTATGGTTAGAGGGACTCTTTTTCAAGCTGGATAGGTTGGGCATTAGTAAACCATTGCTGTATATTCTTTTTGATATGCTTTCCAGTAGACAGTTCATCGTGAAAAATGGCGATGTGACTTCTGCTGGAACATTTAACATTAAAAACGGTCTGCAACAAGGTGCGGTAAACGCGCCGATCCTATTCAACATTTACACAAGTGATCTGATAGGTTCACTTCACCATGCCATAGCGTACGCAGACGACTTAATCGCGTACAGATCAGGTCCAAAGATTGAGGTTATTAATATACTCTTGCAACGTGATTTCGATAAAATTAAACGATATTGCGATGACTGGAAGTTGAAAATCAATTTTCAGAAGTCGGAAACCATTTTGTTTAGGACGCCTTTGTCTGGGGCCTCTAGGGATACCAGAAAGAATTGGCGAAAGTTCTCGATCGTGGGGCAGCACGGGCAGCCACTTGCTTGTCGAAATGTAGTCAGCTACCTTGGGATCTGGCTGGATCAATATCTGTATTTTAACAAACATATAGATGTTGCTCTGGCCAGAGCCAAAGGTGCCTTTGCCCTTACAAAGAGACTGTTTTATAACAGCCAACTCGATGCGGGGGTGAAGGTTATCTGCTACATGGCCCTTATCATGCTTGCATTTGAATGTCCCGTGTGGTTCAACGTGAGAGCAAGTTTATTGGAAAAGATTCGGGTGTTTGAGAGGGCTTGTCTTAGGACTTGTCTTCGCTTATACAGAACACCAGAGTCTGAGTACATAAAATTCTATCCTAATGAGGTCTTATACAATAGGGCGAACCTAATAAGAGTGGACAATTTCGTCATTAAGTTGACTCGAAGGCACATTGCAAGAGCAATGACCTCATCGAACAACCTGATCTCCGGGGCTTACTACCCTAACTATATGTATCATGAGAGAGTTCGCTTTGACGGTTTTGTTCCTCCAGAAGCGTTCCTCTACCTAGATATGAAAGGTCTGATCCAGGACAGATTGGCGGTGCCGCTAATCTTCCACGTTGCTCGAACAGCTGCGGACAGGCGACTCAACTACGACAGAGACGTCGCACATGGCAGTGCGGAGCGTCTCCGGTTCAGTAGGTCGGTAGGGAGTCGCGACATGAGGGATGTTGCACGGCAGCACCAACAATTTTGGTGGCTTATGGGAGGAGAGGAAGTACCTTCGTCGAATTCCTCTAGTACAATATAGCTTCACTAGGAAGCAAAGTCGGTTAGCCTAATTATTTAGTTATGGCCGGCTTACATAGATTTAGGTAGGTTTAGGGTAGACATAAGAGAAAAAAAATAAAAAATAAAAAAAAAATTTTTTAAATGAAAAAAAAACAAAAAAAAATTATATAAGAACTTAGATGGGTAACAACTTCTCTAAAAGAAGGGGTAACACATCTAGGAAAAAAAAAATAAAAAATTAAATTAAATTGTATGATATATACAATATGTTAGTTTAAGTAGGTTAAGTAGGTTAAGATTTATTTATAGGTAGATAGTCTATAAGTTTTAGTTTTTAAGATTTTATAAAAAAGAAAGTCCGTATACTAAGTTTTTGCAGTAAATAAAATTGTTTTCTTAGTTTTAGTCTAAATAAATATAGAAAAAAAAATAAAATAAAAATGTGATCGTACGAAACGTCGAAAGACATTAAATAAGTATTATGTTTAATTTAGAGTGCCCGCATGGGGCCAGTAAGTTAGAATAAGATAATTGTAAGTTAATTAAGCTAATTTTTAAGCGTTTTTTTTTGTATAGCGTATAAGTAATAATGAATTGAAAAGAATAAAAATGCATTTAAAATGAAATGAATGAATGTAGCAAACGCTTCTCACTCGGAGGGTCCAGGTTCGAATCCTGCCCATGGCAAAATCAGTTTTTCTTTTCATTGTATAATTTTGGAACTCAGACAAAAAAATTCTGCGTGTGAAAGCATAACACTGACACGTAGATTTGGCTGTTATAAGAGTTTCAAGCAATGAAAAAAATACTGGGAATTATATCTCGAATCACTCTGAGTGAAGAAAAACTCTCCGTCCTACTCGGACTCCCACCCCTGGAGAGCAAACATAGAAACCAAACACACCTGAGTTTCAAACCACTACAAAAAAAAAAACAATTTTCCTTTCTCCTCCTTCTATCTTTCCGCCCGCGCCCAGGCAACAGTAAAAGGGTATCAACCCCTTAGGCGCGCGTAAATTATAAAAAAAAAAAAAAAATAGCTAAACGGTGCTTTTTAAAGCTGTAGAACTTATTTTTCAAAAAATGACAGGAATGAGGTTTTGATCAAAAATTGTTGGTCATTACACCGCGTCTCCACGAGACACAAATATGTAAGACATTTCATCTGCAATTTTTTCTTTTAACTTAGGTGGGCAAATTATTGCATGACATTTCATTCTGTGAGTGCAGGTTGGTTGGTAAGCAACTACATTATATATAGTAGAAAAGTGGCGGCGCAGATTTTTTACAAACAATAGAACTGAAGGCAAACTGACAAGCTGTCAAAAAAATTTCAAGGTTGATGTCTACAGAGTAGCGATGGGCGATTGCGAATGAATCTCACAATCGAATAAATTGTCAATTGCTAAAAATTGAATTCGATTGTCGATTTATTCGGTCTCATTAGAAAACAATCGAATAATAATCGAATCGAATTCTAGAGAGTTTATTTCAGGTCTTGTTTCATTTTCATGCTGCAGTGGACTTTTCCGTTTTAGGTGGTCTTTAAGATTTGTAGTGTTCTTGTGGTACGTAGTAGAGTGATTACACAATTTAGTTTTAACAATGTTATCAGAAAATTTGCCGAAAAAGTTTCAGACTATTGCTGGGCTTAATTTTGACACCGTTCTAATTTTTTATATTATATTAACTTAAAAAAACTATTTACCAATGGACTTTTATTTATTTAAAAAACTACAATGAAAGAAACAAATCCATGTAAAGCTGTTGCTCTAATAAGAAAACGTAAAACTTTACCTATACCTACCAAAATGGAATGAAAATATTCCTCACTCTTTCCACCCTTTCAGTGAGAGATAGCACTCTCATAAACGTTTATATATAGAGTTTAAATTGTAGCCAAATACTGCAATTGATTGTAGCTTGCACATGCGAATGTGTGAAGACGAATAGTTTACAGTGGAACAATCCACCAATCTCCCTTATCGAATTGAAGAATCGGCGAATACGTACAATCGATGTCGATTGGAAAAATTCTGCTGCGTAATTGCAACTGTGGTGTGCAGACATACACGTACAGTGTACAGTGGAACAATCCGAATACACATAATCGACGCCGATGGCAATTGTACAAGAATCGACTCCCCTCAATTTTAATTCGAATAATTGGAATTGCAAGAACAATCGAATTATTCGATTGTTTTTATTCGCAATTGCCCATCGCTACTACAGAAATGTCTTGAATAAAAATCAGACATTTATTTCTTGAAATATTTCTTGTCTGCAAACTACCCGTCTCCAATGGACATTTTGATTTCTAGAAAATTTTCTCAACACCAACGATGTCTCGTGGAAACCCGGTGTTGTGAAGAATGAGACTATGTTATTTATACACATTCGCATGTTTTGACACGATTCGTCTTCCTACATGAGTATAGATTTATCACGTAGTGCTGCTGAGACGCGAATCTTTCGGTAATATATGCCAAACACGTCACAATTCACATGATTCACCTAAATCAGAAGTTAATCAATCACTCTATAAAAACTACCTTTACCTCAAGATGATTAATATTTCTGCGACATTCACACTTTAATTCTATAAAACATTCAATTTACAATTTTAAAAAACAACCACTCAGAATTCGTTTTATCCATGTAAACCGAGCGATCATCGACGACATGCTGCCAAAAACGTCGAAACGTCAAACAACAGTCAAAACCTCACGCTGTAGATAAAACGATATTCCTCGTCATCGCGGGTGTCGTTTCTTTCAGATTGCTCTAAAAGTTTGTGAAGACTGACTACAGAAATGATCCTGTGAAGTATAGTCTTAACGGTACTTCGCAATACGCGACTATCTTATGGATACTACTGCTTGAAGTGACTGTGAATTGTATAAGAGGGAGTGGAACTTTTGTGTGTGAACTTGGTGTAGTTTTTTCTTATCAGTTGGTGTAGTGGTGATGTGTCATAGGTTGCGATGCGATCTAGCTAGATAGTACATAAGTATGTATATTGTACATATGCGAATGTATGATGCAGGTGTAAATTGAAGGTGAGCAATTTAGGTTTGAAAATATTATAGTTCAACTCCTGTGGTTCGCCTCAAGAGTTAACAACTGTTTGTCAGAAGATAAAAGAAGGGCATAGCTTACTAAGGAATTCATTTAGTCCTCATTACGCCCATAATTATGGAAAGAAAGGGTGGACATTCTCACAACCAAGAAGTTTCAAATGAAAGCAACCAACTGGGGAAGAACACATATTTGTTGTCTGTTCAGCAGCACATAGTTAAAATAAGCGATTTCGTAAAAGTACTACATGTCTTAATGGAAGGAGACGGGCAGCACCGTATAAACGTTTGTGTAGGTACGTAAGGGGATGTCCGTCCCAGATACAACGATCCTGTTGTATAAAACGTGATATGCTTCAATTTTACTTCCACCCAGAGGCTGGGGATGGTCATTACCAGTTATTTAGAATAACAACCAGTGAAACCATTTAACAGTAGTGGCCAAAATAATGAAAATACATTTGAACTCGTATGTTCTGAAAAAATAATAGAAAAAGAAAAAAATGGCAAAAAGAATGTAGTCTGACCATATTGGATGGGCTGACCATGGCATTCCACTCCGGTACGCTATCCCACTACTGCTTACCACGGGGACTCTTGGCTGCTGGCTTTCGCCCCTGGCCCGGTTCATCCCTCCTTAGCCAACCTGAATACCTTGGACTCCTCCATGGCACCCATATTGATGGAAAGCTTAGTGCGGACGGGTCAACATGAACTGGCCCACAGCACAGAACTCCCATTCTCAGACCATCCTACAACCTGACCTCCGAGAAGCCGGATTACAGGAGATGCCAACCTCCCAGTCGAGAAATGCTCATCGAAATCGTTGTCACTATTGGAAATTAGGTCAAACCTATTGAGGTATACGAGTAGTATAAGTGTTTCATTCTCTTCTCTTCTAATTACAATCCCACTAGAGCTATCATAGTTATGTACGTGTATGTTATAACATTATTGTTTATTTAAATATGTAATAAGAAAAAGTATTCTTGTTTGGTGTTTGCTACATTAGAGGGAAGTATTGAACACTACACGTCAGCGTAGTGCTGGTTCCTACGATAAGTACGCAGCATTTGTAAAGTTTTTTGTGTGGTGTCCGATTTGCTTGGTTTGTGCATTTGCTTGTAGCGAAAGTTCCTCATGAGGGAATTTTCATTTCCTACACTGCATGAACCGAACATAGGCCACTTGTAAATATTTTTATCTTTTATATATAGATATAAATAGTTTTGGTGATCAAATGAATTTAATAAGAAATCGGTGATTTACAGCAGCGGCGGCAGAATTGTGTTCTTTATTGATTTAAGAAAGAGCAGGAGAGTCATTTTATCCAGTTCCAACAAAACTTTATTTTTTAAAAAATAAAGATCTTTTCTGGAATGGGGGTCCGTAAGAAAGGCACAGTCAGCTGGGTGTATTGGGAGCAGGTGGGTGTTTGCCAATTGAAAATGAGGGAGGTACCGGAATTTGATAACAAGTTTTCCCACAACCCAACGACACTGACAGTTACCGGCAAATGAAATCCAAACGGTTGTATGTCGTAAACCAAGCCAGAAGTTTTGTATTTGTTCAAGTCTCTAATAAGTATTTAATTTTTTAATTTCAATGTGTTCTGAAAACTTGTTAACTTGTATGCATCTTAAATACGATAATTAATAGTACGAGTACATCTTAGAAAATCTCAGCTTTGTTTCGGGTGGTTTAACAATTAAAATGTTCAATATTTTATATTTGAACTGCATTGAACTTCGAGTAAACCTAAACTTTAATACAATGCAAATAACTTTACTTTGTAACCCTCCTATGGTTTTGATTGTTGGACCGTATGACATTAATTAGTTCTTTCCGATAGAGTTTTTGTTTTCTTTTCTACGAGTATTTTTTATTGTAAATTTCAATTCGAAGAAAGGTTTTTCCCCTGCTCAATCATTCTTCTTTTTTGGGGCGAAAACAATTTTATTTGTTTTCTGCTTCTGCATAGACATTGAATTCATACCCGTAATCAATTCAATCTGCTGATTTCCTTCAATTTTATACCTAAAGATAATATATTAGAATTTTTATATAACTTCGGGCTGTCGTCAGAATTGATCTAATTTGGGGTTGCACTGGACGACACTATCGAACCTAACAATCGATCACGCATCTAATGATGCAAATGATGGCAACCTGCTCTACCATTACCACTTTGCGGTGGTAATTCATTTAAAAATTTCCAGGAGTTTTGCTATTGAAAAATCGTTTTTTGAACTTTATCTGTAATTTTGGATAATTCCTTATTTCAGTGTTTTTTTCTATCAAATTTCAAAAGATATTTCCTCGTATCACAGCTTATAAAACTAAAAAAGATTCTTCACTTCTCTGTCGTAAGTATGGTACTCGTATACCTCAAATCTCAAAAAAAACAAAGACTACTCATATATCACATGATGCGAAATGTTTTTCAAGTTCAGAATAATTGTGTTCCTTTATTTTGTATTGTACATAGAAGTTTATAATTGTTATTATTGTAGATTGACAGGTATAGGAAGAAAGGTACACGAGTATGTTCAACAATTTACAGATAATGACGATGAATTGAAGTAGTATGAGAGGGATCCAGATGAGCTGACTGAAGTTCTGTCAAAAGAGATCACGGGAACAAGGCTGAGAAATGGTCAGAACTAGAAAATAAAACTGAGGAAGAATCTGCATGAAACAAGTAAGTCCCATGTATCAGCAGGAGTAAAATGATTCCTGCTAAAATCATGTCCACAAAAAAAGGATTGCCTTCAAGTTGGAAGCCATAAAAGGGGACAGTCGACAATCGATGAAATCTTCACACTGTGGCAGATCCTGGAAAAATACTCAAGAAGTCCGAATCGATACCCACCATCGATTTAAAGGCCGTATATGACAGCATTTATAGAGACGAGCTATATAGGGCTATATCTATATCTAGATTTGGCATTCTTGAGACGCTCGTCTGCCTGTACATGAAAACGATTGAGAACGCTGCTCCGTCAAGGTCGGTAACGACATAACCGAGACTTTTGGTGTCAAAAAACATCAGACTTGAAAGAATTGTGCAAACACTGGAGGAACAATCTTTCAAAGGTCTGAGCAACTACTATCGTACGCCGATGATATCTACATAATTGGTAGAACTCAGGGGGCTGTCACCTAGTATTGAAACGGAAGCTGCCAAAATGGGTTTAACGGTAAATGAGGGCAATACCAAGTACTCGTATATACTGTCAACAAGAAGGGACAGACAACATCGAACGTCACAATCGACAGCTATAATTTCGAGGTAGTAAAGGACTTTCTCTTTCTGGGATCTGCTATGAATTCGGCCAACAACACTCTTGTCAATCGCTGTTTCTTTGTGCTAAGAAAGTAATTGAGTCATGCAGCACGCATAAATTCCAATACTCCGAGAGAAGAGTCTTCCAGTCCACCCCAGAAGGACAAAACAATTTAGAAAGATTTTACCTAAGTTTTTGCAAGCACCTGGAAGAGGATGTTAACCATCTCGGTGTTGGTAACTGGAGGCAGCTAGCTAGAGATCGAGATGTCTGGAGAGGCTCGTTGGTCAGGGCCCAATCTGTAAGATGTCATCACAAATAAGTAAAATAAGTGTACACGACAGTAATACATTCGGCTTTAATATTCGCATCCTAGTGTTGAACGATATACGAGAAGTATAGAGAAAAATTGATAGCGACCGAAAGGAATTAGCGAGCGCTTAAAGGACTTTGAGTAGTAGTAGTAGCCGGCGAAGGAATGTTAGGGAGGGAAAAAGGAAAGATACCGAGTGTGATTCGGCAGGACCGAAAGGATTTCTGATCAGATTTAAGAACTTTGCTCCAATTTTGGGCGAATAAATGCATTATATTGCATATTGAGGCCGGATCAGAGGAAGGAAAGTATTTCTTACATCGCTTGAGGATACCTAGATACTTCGCAGCATTTTTGGCGACAACGAATATGTTATCATTCCAACACGAGTTGTCATTGACACACATATCGAGAATTGGAAGTTTTTCGGTTTCGACGATGCAAATGCAATGCCATTCATGCATAATAGCTGGGTGTAAATTGTGTTTCGGAAGCATTAAATCCTCTCTTGATGATTTCCCATTTAGTTAAGCCGTTAATAGGGGAATGACCTTAATATACGCCGCCGTTCCAGAGAGTACTGTCGTCAGCAAAGGAATACGAGCATATAATACTATATTAGAAGTGGCAGGCAAGAGATCATGAATTAATATTTAAAAGAGTGTGGGAGACGAACTGAGCCCTGGGGCAGACCATCATTTATTTTGTGGATATCAGACTTGAAACCCTCCAAGATAACTTGAATCTTGAAGATAATTTCTAATCAATTGAAAAATCGATCCAAAATGCATGTATTTTTGGCCTGATTCCAAACTCTGTCTAACAAATGCCTTAGAAATAATAAGTGCATGCCTTCAAATCACCTTTTGCTCTGAAAACCGTCCGCCAGTGAGTTTTTGTATTTCGAGATATTTCATGAGTTTGCGGTTTATCAGCGTTTGCCACTACAAAAGTATGAAAGTTGTTTCGTCCCATTGAAGATTCGACATACTCAAGTGTAGGCGGAGACATTGCACAATTTGGAAGTCTTGAGTTGGCTGTAAGGTGTCCAGCAATTAGATTGGCCTCGTTAAAGGGCTGACATCTGGAATTTCACTTTAAAGAGCGTGGGGATGGTGGATTGGTATACAGTTTTAATGTTTTTGACGAACGACCAAAGGCTTTTACTATCTTTGGGACATTGTAGTATTTTTTTGCCTTAAGTTTTGATCGTACTGGAATTTTACACGCTAAAGTAAAGTTATGAAGGCTTCTCTGTGTCATTTAAACTTTTTTCGGTTGTCCTCTATGTAGTTGGTCTTGTAAGCCTGAGAAGTAGTTCTCTTTACTCTTTCAGCCTCCCTAGCTCCAGCTGTACGACGTCTTTTCCTTTAGTGTGATACTTTTAATTTGATGAGTGATATGGGATCTCATTTCGAAGAGTATAGTGTTGGCGGTCGTATCAGCAGCTACATCCACGACATGGCGACCTACTTATATTTCCAAATAAGCTGTTAAGTTCACTCCGATTGGCTTTCTCGTATTGCCATACGATTCTTTTAGGAATCTTTCCTCAAGCCATGTGGTCAGTTTAGGATAAATTAGATATTAGGAGAGGTTACATCGATGGAGTACTTATCAGGGTGGGCTAATTACAATCTGGCTTATATTTTTTTCTGCAGCGAAGACCCTAACATACCATCCCTTGGGTATTATCTGGCCAGAATGTCGAAGCCTCCCAGAATTGTGTAAATTGAAATCGCCTGTAATACCGATATCAGTATGAGGATACAGGGATCGTAAAAGGTCGAATTGCTGTCCGGTTTGGGGCTTTTGTAAATAAAGCAGTAGTGAATTAATTGCTTACGCAGATGGAATTTTAACCACATGAAGCTAAATCACGGATTGGAACAGAGATCACATTAAGGTGCAGTTTGGAAAGCCACATCACTACGCATGTAAGAGAGACCGTGATTAGAAAAGGACTGGTTCCTGGCCAAGTATCATAGCTCCAGATCTGAGTGATCTGAGAGGTGTGCACGGGGGTTTTCCTGTGTTTCACTAAGTGATTACTTTTTAGTCTGCGTATATTTGTTATCCCCACTCTGAATTTCCGAGCCGTTATAATTCACAAACACCGACGATGCTACGCAAAGTTGTAAAGTGGAAACTTTAAAGTTGGTTTACTGAATCTGATGACGACGCTGACGAAAGCAACGATCCGCTAGACTTCTTAGGCTTAGGATTTAAAGTGTTTCAAAGTTTTCATTTTCTTGTTATAAAGACTTTTATAGAGGGTGACCAGATAAGAGCGAAAGAAAAAATTTTAAATAAAACAACAGCGGTGTGAGATATAAAATTGATTCTGGCTTCATTTTGAAGCTACGTTCATGCCATTACGAGTACGTGTGGAATAGCACATCATTTAAATGGCCGTCATGGCTTCGCTGACCTGGCTTCAAGTGGTTGGTTCAATTTTTCAAGTGGTGTCAAGTCGCATGATCGCGTCGACCAATTGATGAACGCTCGCCGTGAGATGACCCTGTCGAAAAATTTTTCCTTCCCAACTTCGAGCGTTGTGTCGCATGTATGGCATGCAGCGCCGTCTTGTTGTCATTTCGAAAGAAATAAGGTCCGATGATGACGCCATGCTATAAACCGCACCAAGCAGCCAAGCTTTGCGGATACTTGGCCGAACATTTGTGGATTGTATTCTCTCCAATAACGGTGATTTGGCTTGTTGACATAGTCGCTGAGCCAAAAATGGGCCTCGTCCGAGAAGATGATTTTTTGGCCAAAATCCGAATCTCCGGCCAACATTTCCAGTACCTAATTATCGAACTCACGGCGTTGTTTATGGTCGTCCGGCTTCAATTCTTTCGTACACGGATGTAGGCCCAAATCCAGCCACAAAATAAACCGGGTTGATTCTCTTGCGATGCCCAAATCAGCTGATATGCGTCGAATCAACATTTCTGGGTCTTCATCGATTCTGGCCGCTACGGCGGCTATATTTTCTTCATTTCGCACCAACGGTTGTTGGCTTAAGATCCAAAATTGAATTAAATGTTCTCCCACTGAAACTTTTCCACGGTGCGAGGAATTGCTGAATTGTGAATTCAGGTTACGTATTTACAATTGAGCTGGTATTTCGCTAATATATTTTAATAATTTCTACACATTCGGCAACCGTAAAACGATGCATGATAAAATGGAAAACCTTACTGAATATTTTGACAGCCGGATGTTATTATGCGTTGTAGTGAGCAGGTTTTCGTTCGCTGGTAATTACAAATATTCTTCCAACCATCATTAGCACCTGTTCATATCTTGGCACCATAGACGGCAGCAATAACTTGGGTCAACCCGGAAGGCAATTTTCGGTTCCCAGGTTTAAATCTCCGTGTAGGAACATATTTTTTTCTCGTTTCAATTGCTCTAGTTTCCACATTGCGCGATCCGACGTAATAGTATCGTATGATATTACTCGGTAAGGATTAGCTGATGTAGAAATTCAGGAGATGAGTTGAACACGAAAAAAAAAACGGATCATGGTAGGTTTTTTTTTTGTTATTATAATGGGCGCGCGCTCAAGGGGTTTGTATAGCCTTAAGGTGATTGTTCACAGCGCGGGTAAAGGAAATTTAGGGAGGAAGAAAAGAGAGGTACCGATGAACATTGCTTTTAAATGTTTGCAAGTTATAACGACCAGGTGCTACGAGTTTGAAGAAAACAGGCGACTGGTAGGGCGTGCGAAAATGGTAAGGCTGCGATTTAAAGTGAGGGTCAGTTGGAAGGAGTCAAGCAAGCAGTTCGGTAGTCAGGTGAAAAATGGTTAGTAGTGTAAGAGAAAAGAAATACGGAAAAATAGGACAAAAAAAAAAAAAAAAGAAAACTTAACTAGCTAGTGGAGAAGTGTGGTACAGGATCATGAGTGATAATAGCTTCCAGAAGAATTTATCAAGAAAATAAAAAAAAAAGAGAAGAGGAAGCTAGATAGTGCCGGAAAGAAAACTAGAAGTTTTCGGGGAAAAAAAATAAAAAAATAAAAATAGAATACCTGAAATTAAATTTCAGATACCAAAAGTGAAATAATACAAAAAAAAATGCAATGAAGTAAAAGGAAAAAAAAAACGAATTGAATTGAAACTATCACATACTCGTACTTTACCGATGAGTCCCAAATGAATTGTGCTAAATACATTTATGGTGGTTGGAGATTGTTTTTTTTGAGTGTGCGGTTGCATAATTTGAAGTAGTGCTAGCGCAACATTTCGGAAAAAGGCGAAACCAGGCTGGAAGAAGTGGCTAAAGATCCAGAGTTTGATGTTTTCTCGGGGATAAAAATATAAGTTGCAAGTATTCAAGCTATTGAAATAAGTATTTTTATTCGTTGACGATTTATGTACAATAAAATCTTTCGGGATAGTTGGTTTTGGTTCCAATGGGAGGGCATTAATCGGGTTTTGAGTAGATAATAAAGATAATAAGTGACTTCGTTGGCGTTTGACCTCGACGTGACGGGGAAAGCAGAGGAGGCGAGTTCGATTCCGGGTTTCGTATCCGAGTAATTACTTATTTTTGTATTTTTTTATTATCATGCTGGTTAAATCGTATTTTTTTTGAATTGAATTGGATTATAAAAGGTTAAGATTAATGGATTTAAGACTAAATAACTGAGACCTAAGCTAGTTTTAAGAGATATTGTAAATTTATATTTAAGAAGACATTAAAGATTGTAACGTTTGTAGAAACCGAATTGTTCTTTTCTTTTTCCTCCTCCGTTTTGCTTTTTTTTATTTTTTTCATTATTTTGTTTTGTCCTCTCGGAGAGCGAATCCCCCATTTAGTCGCGATTCTAGATCTGGGTAGTAAGACGGAAGTGCAATCGCGTGGCGCCCAGTTTAACACCTTAACCTACGACCACTCTCTTTAGTGGTCGGGCACTCTTCCGTGGTACGGCGCGTTGAACGGAGAATTCGGCAGTAACATTTCTGGCGCCCAACGTGGGGCCCCCTTTCAATAGGAAAAAAAAATCGTAGATTCGCCGTAGTAATCGACCCGCTGTGGGAATTAAGATATCGCTAGTCTCGTTTTTTTTTGTTTTTTTTTTTTGTTCTTTTATGTTGGTTTGGTTTTTTTGTTTTTTTTGTTTTTTTTTTTACTTGTTTAATTTTTAAATTCAAAGAATCTCTGACCACGTACGTAAATATTGTGAATTATAGAATGGAAGTTATTAGATTAAACTCGGAAGAGTTGAAGTACGAACTAGATGTAAGAGGACTTCAAGGTGGGGATGTAGACGAAATGAGGAAGATGCTCCGAACTGCTTTGAAGAAGGACTCAAGCTTTATATTACCAGATTACCCGTTCACCTTTAAAGAGGATAAGGAAGCCATTGTCCATAAATTAGAGGAGATTCTTAGGTTGATAAACGAATTCGTAGGTGACGAGCAATCCAAGGAATTTAAAAAAGTAGTAGCTAATTCTGAGTGGGTTTTGAGGCGTATTGGAAGGTCTCAAGTGATCCAGAGGAGAAAACTTTCCTTGTAGATGCTAGGCATCAGGTGTTAGGACTACTTTCTAATGTAGATATAAAGGCTAGTGTAGAAGGGTCAAAACAAATGGAAGCCCAAGTTCAGCCGAACGTAGTAGAGCTTCAGTCCAATCAACAGTCTAGCAATGTAGGTCCCGAAAACTTAGTATTACCATCTCAGCAGGCAGGAGGTAGTAGACAATCTCAAATCTACCCACAGCCAATCGCAACATCGTCGCCTATGTTTTTCCCAACAAAAAGAGTACTCGTCACCAAATGGGGAGTCAGTTTTAGGGGAGACCATACTCAGTCCATTAGCTGTTTTCTGGAGGAACTAAGAGAAGCCAGAGCCAGAGGAGCTTTTCGCTTCCGCCTATGACTTATTTGAAGGTAAAGCAGCGAAGTTGGTATAGAGCGAACAAGCCGTATTTCAACAGTTGGGAACAATTGATAATAAGACTGAAGGCTGAATTCCTACCGCCAGGGTACGACGATAGACTTTGGGAACAGATTAGGTGTAGAACACAGGGACGGTCAGAGACCATCGGCCTTTTTGTTAGTGTGATGCTAGGACTCTTCAGTCCTAGGATTGCTCAGCGAACCTTGCACCGACGATGTTAAATTGAAATGGATTCGAAGGAACATATCACCATTTTACCAGACGCAGATGGCTTTGGTGGAAATTTCTTCCTTGGACCACTTAGTAGAAGTAGGACACCGCCTAGAAGCCACACGATATCTAGTGGAAAGTTTTATCGCCCACCATCGAGACGTAATGCCACACTTTTAGAGCCGGATTTGGCATATGTGGACGTGGTGAGTCCAGGAGAAGTACAGCTGATTGCTTCCCCCTCACGCCACGAGCCTAACACGATGACTTGTTTCCGGTGTAAACAGCTTGGGCACATCGCTGCTCAGTGTCCACAACCAGTGCGCTATTACGGGTGTAAAACTGCTGGTACTATTCGGAGTCTTTGTCCCCGTTGCAAACCACAGGTGGCGATGCCGAGAAACAGCTCATCGGCTCAAGGAAGCAACCTCCCTAAAGGCAAAAAGGGTGACGGGGGGTGTAATATTGGGTTGGATTTTATTTTAGAGACAAAAGGATTAGATCGTCGTCCGTACTTGTATGTTGAGATTTATGGGGTCAGACTATTAGGGTTTCTGGATTCAGGGGCTTCTAGTACGATTGTAGGCAGTCTGGGATGGGAAGCGCTACGATCATTAAAGTGTAAATTGTCGCAGGCAGAGTTAGAAAAGGTAACGGTTGCCAAAGGGGATGGAGTGGAGGTAGTTGGAGCTATAAATGTCCCCATAAGGGTGGAAAATGTTGTGAAAGTGATGGAAATACTCGTGATTACAAAGCTAGCGCATAGCCTTATTTTAGGTGCGGATTTTTGGGAACGTTTTTCTATAATTCCAGATCTAGGGAAACGAGCTTGGAGTTTTAGGGAAAAAACGATGGATGTAGTAGAGAGTATTAGGCTTGAGGACTGTCAGAAAAGTCGTCTGAACGAATTGGTGGATCGGGTATTTTTGTCGATGGGTGATGGTCTAGGGCGTACTAGTAGAGCACGTGATTAGGACCAACGCAGACCCTATTAAACAGCGCTACTACCCTGTTTCACCAGTAGTCCAGGAGATAATCAACGCTGAAGTCGATGAAATGCTCAGGACGGGTGTTATCGAACCTTCTTGTAGTCCTTGGTCCTCCCCTGTCTTACTGGTCAAGAAAAAAGATTGGAAGTATCGTTTTTGTCTTGACTTTAGTAAACTTAATCAAGTTACAGAGCGTGATGCGTATTCCATTTCCTATGTCTCCGCGACCCTCGACGAATTGAAAAATGCAAAGTTTTTGTCCTCCCTTGATATAAAGTCCGCATACTAGCAAGTACCTATGGCTGAAAACTCCAAAAAGTACACGGCGTTCACTATTCCGGGAAAAGGGCTGTATCAATTTTGCCGTATGCCCTTCGGGCTTCACAATGCTCCTGCTACCTGGCAGCGTTTTATAGATACAGTCCTTGGAGCCGACCTTGAACCGAACGTATTTGTGTATCTTGACGATGTTATCATTGTATCAGAAACTTTCGAGAGACACCTGGAAATCCTAGAAATTGTTTTGTCACGCATTAAGGACGCGGGTTTGGTGCTGAGTCGAGAAAAGTGTGAGTTTTGTAAACCACTTTTAGTGCACCCCGACAAGGGTTTCGTATCCGAGCAATTACTTATTTTTGTATTTTTTTATTATCATGCTGGTTAAATCATGTATTTTTTTTGAATTGAATTGGATTATAAAAGGTTAAGATTAATGGATTTAAGACTAAATAATTGAGAACTAAGCTAGTTTTAAGAGATATTGTAAATTTATATTTAAGAAGACATTAAAGATTGTAAAGTTTGTAGAAACCGATTTGTTTTTATTTTTTTTCCTCCTCCGTTTTGCTTTTTTTTTATTTTTTTCATTATTTTGTTTTGTCCTCTCGGAGCGCGAATCCCCCATTTAGTCGCGATTCTAGATCTGGGTAGTAAGACGGAAGTGCAATCGCGTGGCGCCTAGTTTAACACCTTAACCTACGATCACTCTCCTTAGTGGTCGGGCACTCTTCCTCGATACGTCTCGTTGAACGGAGAATTCGGCGGTAACAATGTCATTGGTAACTTTAACAGCTGCTGAAACACAACAATTTCAAAAAACTATCATTGCTATCTGGTCACCGTATATAAGCCCCCAATTTCAAATAGAAACAGAGTGCATAAATTCTCCTGTTTTCTTTGCATCATCCGAAGTGCTGTGCCTTTTTTTTCTTTCAAATAAAAACAAAATCAACTTTTTTTTTAATATAAAATACAAATTTATTTCGGAGCTATTATTACAACAATAATAAATTAAATATATACACATTGTCTTAACCTTAAACAATTTGATATCATTTTTCTTTTTTTTCAGTTTCATTTTTTATAATTATTATTTTTTGTTTTTTTTTCTAAAATAATTTTATGTATAATAGGCTGCACTCCAAAAATATAAAATAAAACTGCAAGTTTACCTCACTTTTCTCGGTTTATCGCAAAAATAAAAATAAATAAGAAAATCATTTTGGGATCGTAAAACTTTAGTTCTCCGACTTCCGATTAGTTATCGTGAGATTTAACATTGATGCAATTTTCTTTTTTAATTTTTAAACAAATGAAAACAATAGGAAAGTGTGAAAGCCTAGTCATAATATTTTTCACTTTTCGCTTTGCATAAATAAATAGTTAGAGTAAAAAAATAAAATAAATAATAAATAGAAAAATAGTGGGATGAGGATGGCGCCATGAAAGTATGGGTTGCCGTTTTATAATAAATAGAATTGATGAGACAACAATTTGGTTTATTCTATCGAAATTCTGTGTGTTCTCGTTTTCGTTCGTGTTATGCTATGGACTGGGGATTAGTGGCCTTAATTAACGTACGCCATGCCCGCGCCCTTGCGATCGAAATGCCGTACCCGCACAAACAGGAAAGCGGCGACTAGTGATGCCACTGCAAGGACCAGTAGCAACATGACCAGACCTCCAACAAAGCTGGGCACTGACATGCAAATAGTTTCAGCGTCCGCCGTTCTCGCTGACTGTATGACAACTGTTTCGTTGTTGGAATTGCTGTTGAGGGCGAAATTTACATCGCCTGGGGCGACCACCTGAATTGTTCGACTTGTGTTGACGTCTGTCATCTCTTGGGCGTCGCGTTTATAAATTCGTGGCCTAATCATGATGTCCATTGATTCGGGATCAGAATCAGTGTCACGACGTCTGCGGACACCTCGTAAATCATCCAAGCCTTCTACTGATCTTGGACGACCACCTAGAGAGACTAAGTTACCACCATCGATGTCATCTTTTCTCTTCATTGTGCTGTAGCCAGATTGACCTGGTAGTGGAGGTGGGGGTAAATGTAATTCGTTAGATCCTTGAGGCGGTGGCGAACTTGGTGAGTTTGATTCTGATGTGGTAACTGCAGAAGTTTGAGCTTGAGGTGAAGGAACAACATCTGGTTGATTTTCGGAATAAGCTCCACTAGCATCAGCTGGGTGTCTTGGATCTGGGTATGCTGCTGGTGGAAGACCTCCAAGTCCGAAATCTCCACGATCGTATCCCTCTGGTGGACCGTATTCAGCTGAGAGTGCATTTCCTCCGATTTGTGGTACTCCATATTCACCGGCAATACTTGGTCCATGTCCACACTTTGGTTCAGGGCAATTGTATCTACACACTTGGATCACGCATTGGAAGTGGACATTCATTGAATCGGGGAATTTGAATGCTTGGAAGTAGGCAAATGACACAACTGACGCTGATGGGCCAAAGTTCTTGATCTTTTGGAATTTACTCATAATCTTTGGTCTCACCACACAACCATTTTGATCGACCAATTGAATTGGTGCCCTCTTACCATCGTGAGCCACACAATTTCGCACCAACATATCGAATTTATTCTCATCGTCCTTAATAGCCAACACCATGGTCATAGTCTGACCGATCTTCACGATTCCTGATACTTCGGAAGCCCATGGTCCCTTGCCAACTTGTATTTGCATCCAGCATTGAAGATTATCACCCAAGAAGTTCGCTGTCACTGCATGTAACATATCCACTTGGAAGGGCCTGAATGTAACTGCCTTCTCGTAGAAGTCATACCATGTGCAGCGGAGTTTCCTAGCCTGATCCCAGACTTCCTGTACATATGGATCGTATTGAATGATGATCGTGTTTTCCACATAACTACCCGATGGAGTTGGAGCACCAAATCCGGCAGCGTTATGATTTGCTGAACTGCTCATGCCACAGCTGTTTAGGAAGATTTCAAATGTAGCACTCAAATGCCCAGTACCAGGTTTTAGATGGACGCAATGTGAATCACTGTAGAACCCCTTCGAGAAGATCATCCCGTAGAATGGTCGATCAAATTCGATGTTCACTCGCATATGGGTCTTCTCGCACTGCACCTGCAAATGCTTGATCTGTGGACTGTCGTTTGTGGCCGCTAAGGGCCATGCATCTTCTGCGACCTCGTTGTTAGCACCAGAACCAAGAAGCCCCGATTGTGGCGCACCGTATATAGGTGAGGGCGACTGTTGTGGAGGGCCGTAAACGGATCTGTGTTCTAGCGGTAATGATGCTGAGTCCACAAGTGGACCCTCACAGCGAGCATTCTGTAAAGAGATGAACCATTAATTTGTTAAGTGAATAAACAAAATTAGGAAAAATAAATTTTAGATTTATGTAAATTCCCACAATATGGTGCTAGCATACATGTAATCATGTCAATTGTTTTCTTTTTATTTTATTTTTTTTTATGATTAGAGATATCTCCGAAAAATATCTTCTTCATCTCACGGCAAGGTGAAGACTTTCTTTCGTTTGTGTGTTCTCTTTGCGCGCATTATTCGTTGTCATCACTTTCTGCTGCTAATGAACTTTCCCTTTGAATTCGTTGCGCCTTTGGTCGCATTGAAAATTCATATACACAAACTTAACACACTTGGGGCAAGGTAAGAAGTACAGTGGGTAGACACTGAATAAGAAACAAATGTATCTGCGCTACAAGTGCGAGAATGTTTGTACATATTTTTTTATTACTTAATGATCGTATTTCAAGGGTCCTCATGGGGAGCTTATAACTGTTGCGTAACTCTTTTATGAGCTTGACTTACATTTAAATGCTGCTCAATTGAAAGTAAAGTTTTTTTCTAAGGAAAAAAAATCGTTTAGTCGCTTTCTCCATTTCAGTTCCGGTTAAGATGGAGCTTTAGAAGTGAGAATGGAAATATTTCTCATTAAAAATAATCTTTAACACAATGATAAGATCCTTGTTAGATATATACATGATGGATAATATAGCAAGATCATATGGCAACGTGCCTATGGCTAACCAACTCTATGAGATCAACGGTAAAACTAGTTCGAAAAAAAAACTTAATTTTACTCCAAAGGGTCTATTAAGATCGAGAGATATGTTAGTTAGCTGCATACAAGCAGAGCAGCTAAAAGAGCACTTTGAAACTCTCCTCAACGCAGCACAAATTTCACCACCTTTCACCCCTATGTACATCGATGAATTTAGGGACGGTCCAATCAAAACTCCAAGAAGAACAAGGCCCCAATAAGCGTCCGTATTTCGTTTGAATTTTATAAAAATTGCACACCTGAATTCCTTTCAGTGCTTACCCAGGAGTTCAACCGAATATTCGAAACTGCAGATGTTCCTGAATGTTTTCAAAATTTAATAATTTTACATAGGAAAGGGGACTAAAACAACCCGGGTAATTACCGAGGTATATCTTTTTTGAATACTTCCACCAAGTTGTTCAGTGGTATGCTACAGTGGGTAGAAAACGAGAAGATCCTACGCGAATTCCAGGCTGGTTTTAGGCAAAATTATTCTACTATTGACCAAATTTTCGCACTAATAAACATAGCGGAGATTTACAAGAGGAAACACAAAAGCTATATGCATTTTTTGTTGATTTTCGTGCAGCCTTTGACTCTGTATCACTCGAAGCACCTTTTTACAAGCTCTACAGATATGGTATCTCGACAGCTATGTACAAAAACAACGTAGCATACGTCTGGAATGGAAGTAATCTATCAGAGGAATTCAATACAGAAATGGGGGTGAAGCAAGGATCCATGTTGAGTACACTGTTATCCATTTTATATATAAATGACATAACAGATCACGTAAAAGGTGGGATCGAAATATGTCGAACCGCAATACAAGCTCTTATGTTTGCATACGACATCGTTTTTCTCGCAAATTCGGTGAACGCAATTCAGCTAATGATCAATAGACTGGACGAATATTTTGTAACCTGGAACCTGCCGGTAAACTTATCGAAGTCAGAGATGATGATATTCAGGGACAGCGGAGGCAGATACTCTCACAGAGAAAAGTAGAAGTTTCAAGAAGAACAGATTGAAATTGTGTACCTGGGTGTTTTGATTACGCCTAATCTAAATATGAACAAGGACCTGGAAAGCAAACTAGCAGACGTGAAAAGGTCCATGGCTCGAAACAGAAAATATTCCGTGCTACTGCAGCATCTATCCTGTTTTACGCTGCCCAAGTATGGGGATATCATTCGTTTGAAGCCGTCGAAAAATTTCTTCGCTATTTCATCAGGCGAGTTTTTAGGTTGCCAAGTAGTTCACCTAACTACATGCTTCAATTTGAGACTGGAGTAGCACCGCTAATTATAGATACCCTTAAACTCCACCTTAGCTATATAATTAGAGTTATGGAGATGAAGGAAGAAAAGATCCGTAGATAGTGCTCACCCAAATGATGCTTAACGGAGGAAAATGCCTTCAAGGCTGGGAAAATCTAGCATCTCAAAGTGGCTTCAATCTCCTTGTTAAACCAGATGAATAGCTAGACCCCCTAAAACATAAGTTCCACACATTACTGGAGAAAACAGGCCACAGAATTTACAAAGAATTTGTAAATGAAGCTCAGTCATCGCAATACAGGAAATATTATACCAAATTGAATTATAATTTGCAGAATAGAACCTACTTTCTGACGAGTCACAGACCGAACATGACAAGCATTATCTTCAAGGTAAGAGGTGAACTGATAAATTTAAACTACATGCTGCACCGCCCAGAACCTGTAACCTCTGCAACCTCAAAGAACGAGAGGATGTATTCCACTTCGTTGCAATATGCCCCATACTCAGAGAATTCCGCTGCAGATCCTTTGGAGCACATGTATGCAATATTAATGAACTCACGAGCATCTTAAACGGTGACCGTTAAATTGTGAATCTGGTAGACGGTCACAAGCCAAGCCATATAGACTAAGTATCTATAATTGTTAAGAATACATTTTTATTATGAATTAAACTAACTAACTAACTAATCTACATGTTGCAATTGGCATAAAGACAGTTTTCGAACTAGAAAACGTATCAGTACAACGTTATTGACATAATATGGGTTCAATTAAACGAATGGAGAAATATGGGAAACAGGGCCCTCTACTCTACGTACACAGAATCGTGTACGTATCGGAAGTTAGCGACTTTCTAATGACAGTAAAACTTAAACACAATGGGGCTTAAGTTTCAGCCTAGGTTGGAAGTAGAGCCTCAAAAAAAAAATGTTGTACGAGTGTCAATCAAATGAAAATTAGGTGATACAAATAGAGCCGCCAGTAGAATGGTTCTAAGGTAGCCAAAGTGGGAGAAATATTTAGCCATATCATATCAGAAACGAATATGAAAATTAAGGAGTTTTGTCTTTAATAAGAAATACCATATTGTATAAGAATCTTAGTGACAGACAAATTTTCGATTATCGAACCTCCAAGTATAACCATCATGGTGAATTACGAGTATGTTCATCTTGGAAGATTAAAAAGAGTATCGAAAGCAGAACCGGCAACTGGGAGATACCATCTTGTGAATGAATATTAGTTGAAATCTTCCAAAAGAACTTTATTTAATTCAACGTCTCAAAAGGTGATCTTCAGTTCCATTGGAGAAAAGATTTATCAATCTACCCGTATTTCCATCAAATCAGGCAAATGTCGGAGATCAGCCAATCAAAACTTCAGTATGGATCATTGAGCGGTATTCGCGTCTTAAAATTTATCATTTATTGAAAAGAAATGGTCTAAGCAGGAGATCGTTCTTCATTCGCTCGGAAAAAATCCTTACGAGCAGCAAAAAAAAAAACTTACACAGTGATTTGATCGCCTCTTGAGTAAGAGGAATTATGCTGTAAGGTTTAGAAGATTTGTGTATTTTAAATTTGTTGAGTTTTTTCAATTCAACAGGAATGGCATGAAATGTAAGAAGATTGAAGTACAGGACACTATGTACAAACTGTGTTGAACTGTGTTACTGTTTTGTGTAAATAGCTGAAATATTGTTGTATCTACATGAGAACAATACTTATTACTTTTAACGTACAACGAAAATGTCCTACTGTTGTCACATTTTCATACTATTACTATAATTTTCAGTTTTTAACATTTAAAACGGACCCTACAGTCATCTTGAATCTTTTTAAATTTTAATGATTTTCTTCTGTAGAATTGGAATTTACTATAAGTCTGAATTGTCTCTTGTTTAGTTCTGAAAGGCTGCTTATAGATCCAGTCTTAGCATGTGTGTGTTCTTGGATAGATAGTATATAAAAGTCATAAGTTCATCCCGATTGACTTTATGGAATTGCTAAACTTACGTACTTAATTAGGGAGCCTTACAGTTCGCAGTGAATCTAAACAAACAAGCCTCTCCAGTAAGTGCGGTCCTAACTAACTGCCTCCAGTTGGGTACTCCAAGTCGATTGCTCGCCACCTAAAGCGAGGTCTTCTTCTAGTGCGTTGTCTCTCCAGGTTAGATTCAAAGACTCTGCGGGCCGAAGAATTAATGTCGATTCACTCTACATGTCCTAACCATCTCAGGCGACTAACACGCAATTTTCTGAATAGGTCGATGTCGCTGTATAGTTCGTGGTTGAATCTTCTCCGTCTCTGTAAGTGATGTCATATGCGGACTTAAAACCGATGAAATGGGGGTACCGGTTTAGACTTCTTGAGTTGATTTGGTTGATTGTGGGCTTTCCTGGTATGGAACTAACGTTCACACAATATGGCAGATAAGAACTTGTAAGATCTTGAAGAGACCTATATTGTAGCTTTATAGCTGGCGCAGTTAAGAGTTTTTAATAGGCGGGCATACGGTGCTGAGATCCCATTCACCAGGCATACACTTTTCTGACCAGATCTGAGAAATGAGTTGGTGCAGCAGCTTTGAATACCTCGCCCGGTAAGCAGTCAGATTCAGCTGATTTGTTGGATTTTGGCTTAGATATTGCTTTCCTTACTTCGTTCTGGTCAGGTAGACGGAAGTTTGGCTATCATCGTCCAAGTTGAATGGTCTATTCTGTCTGACGGCGGCATGTTGGCTTTCTTCGCCGTTATACAGTCTGCAGAAAAAATTTACCATATTCTCAGCATCGACTATGACTCCACTACAAGGTTTCCTTCTTCATCTCCACAGGTTTCTGTACGGGTCTTCTTGATTTGACACGCTCTTCTTACACCTTGGTAAAACGTACGTACATTATTCCTAGAGTATAACCTCACAATATGTTTGATGGCACGCTTCTCGTCCTTTTTTTTCCGTCTCTTCTGCTTGTACAGCTCACCAGCAGCTTTCATCCTTCGTTGCAGCGCCGCGCTATACGCTTCTTATTTAACTGCATTTGTATGCTGGCATTCTTCATCGAACCAGGGATTTCTTGGATGTAGTCAGGTGAAACCCAACGCATCAGATGGCACGTTGGCAGCGTTGCTACTGGCCTTCGGTATTTGGTGCTGGCGGCATATGAGTTGTTGAGAGATTTCGGGATACGCGTTCGGCAAAGATTCTGGCGGTCTCTTGCGATTGCAGCTTTTGTACGTTACATCTTCACTCAGTAGTTCTTCTTTTTTATGGCGCTTGGGAAATCCGCATTCGCATCTTGGCTGCAACAAGGTGGTGGTCCGAGTCAATCTAGCTGCCCAGGATGGTCGGACATGATAAATACCGGATGCATGCCTTACGTCTATTACAAGGTTTGATGATGATGATGATGATGACTGCCATACCCCCTTGTGTATACTCAGATGAGGAAACTGTGTGCTTCCTATTATGATATTTCGTCCCGCCTCAAAGTCAATAAGCCTAAGTCCGTCGCCATACATTGTGTAGTGTAGGCTATGCTCACCAACTATCCTACCAAAAATGTCCTCCTATCTTATCTTGGCATTAAAATCCCCTAGTACAATTTGAACGTCATACTTCAGATATTGCTCGTATTTCTTGTCGAGGACCTTGTGCAAACATTCTTTGGTGACGTCGTCCTTGTCTTCTGTAGGGGCACGAGTACATATTCGGCTTATGTTAACGAATTTAGCCTTGATGCAAGTTGTTATAAGACGCTCGCTCACGTGTTGGAAGCTCAATATTTGTTGCCTAAGACTGCCGCATATGGCAAATACGCATACGAATAAGCGCTGTTCCTTTTTCCTATCGCAATCACCATAGTACGAGTATATGTCACAGTTTTTCATCCTCCTTATGTCCGCTCCATCGCATCGCACTTTCTGGATGGCAACGGCCAATCTGTAGGTCGTTACCATTACCATTACCTTACCATTTTAACCTGCATGAATAAGGGTTTACTCACGCAGTTACCATGGCCACTAGTGGGATGTAAGGCGGGAACTTAAATCCGAATTACGAAACTATTCGTTAATAATTTTTTCCCCAGCTTTATCTTTTTTTATGATCTGCGCATGCTCAAGGCATTATTGATACCCTTTAAGTATCCGGCGCACAGCGTGGGCATGGAAAAATAAAAGAAAGGGGAACATATGAGTACCGGTGCACAATGTTTTTCATGTTTGTGAATTATACAATAATACCAGCGAATTCAGATCAATTTTACAACTGCTCTGAACACACTGTTACTGTAAGAGCAAACATGTGAACCACATCTCCGACGTCACTTCTAAGCAGTACTATGAGATGTGTAAATTCATTATATGGCAAGTTTTCCAATGAAATTGCCGTAGGTGTTATGCGGTCTATCCATTTCAAGCTTTAAGTTATTATCATTATCATTTTGAAAGCTGTGAATATTTTTGCACGCTCTTAGCGTTAGATGATATTTTGAGACTTATCATTTGCATATATGGTTTTTAGCCGACCTCGAAAGGCCGGAGTGCGAGACTCTTCTCCGTAAGCAGAAGGTTTCGGAGGTCAGCCATTATTTCCCAAAAAGGTGGTGAAAATCAAAATTTGTTTATGTTTTATTTTGATATATTTTCTAGGAATCGAACCCAGATCTCTATCGTAATAGTCGACCAACCTTCTACTATGTCAGGCCGACAACAGACAATTTTTAGTTTCAGTTAAGGATTAAGTGTCTCTCTCTGCTAAGTAATAGATACACCTAAGCAGAACAGACCAATTACTGTCATTGTGTCATAAGGGTAAATTTCAACTTAATAACTGTTATCTAAGAACTGTAAAAGATAATGATGACGAAAGACTCTGTGCATGAAAGGTAGCCTCCATTTAGCGATCAAAAGAGTACGATACTTCTCCTATTCGTATTGTCCCTGGGATTCCCGTATAAATGTGCACCTGACCATTGTTGCAACGCAACATGAACCACCTGAAAAATCCGGCGACGTCATACCCACAATGCATTCGCCGTCGGCAACAATCAATGTCAACCACAAAACCCGCGACAACATAAATGCATCATGCCCAGCTGAACTACACACAAGATCCATGTGCGGGAGCTAACGCGGCGAAAACTACATTATCAGTTGGCTCCACCCACTGAGCTACAATTTCTGTGATATTAATCTGTGTGCGTGCACTCACTTGGTGGTTGGGGTCAATGATCTGCAACAATTGGTCAACGGCAAACCGTATGATGAACCATCGAAAGATGTGGGTGAACGGCGAAACCAGCTGATGCGGAGGTTTCCTTCGACGAGTAAGAAGCAGTAGAGGGCATTCCCAATATAAAACCGAGAGCGTAAAGTACTAAAAAATAATAAAGAAATTTGAAGAAACATAAGTACCTAGTTTGTCTTTTTTTGGTCAGTTTGTTTCCTTTTTTTAATTTTGCGAGTGTCCTAGCGACACACCATCCTATTGATAATAGGAAATACCAATCTTTTGTCAAAAAAGGTAGTCTGAAGACGGTCAACACAGATGATATAGAAGGAAGTTTAATGGAAAGCAAAAAATTCTTGGACCTACAGAACGTCTCTTGTGTTAACGTGGATTCCTGCCATTACGGCCTTATCCCACGGGATGCCCATACATCCATGGGAGCAAGGATACGCCTTGCCATCGCTTTCCGTCAATCCATTGATACCAATTCGGAACTGTGTTACCGGCACTAGTTCCACCCTAGGTATGAGTCGAGGCTGACCTAAAACCTCTTACTGCTCTTAGGATCGCAGCACCCAGTACTTATTTCAACTCTACATTCCCGCGATTTTGGGTTTAAACCACAGCCACCATGACGCTCCCACAAGGGACCTACCTCTGACAAGACAGGCCCGGACCGAGATCCGGGGGGCTCCTGACTACCATGGTACCGTGATTTAAGTCCTGGTAGGGACTACCGGTGGTCCAGCTGCCAACAAGACCTATGACCGGCAACTTGTGACTGAACGAATCGTAGCAACCTTCGGTAGAGTCATCTGAAGATGTTTACGATAATACCAGTACTTTGCTCTGCCCCCGTTTATTATTAGAGAACGTCATTGATGGGCGAAGCCTTGATAATTGGGCGGGGGGCCGATCCTTGGACCTACAAACAGACATTTGATGATGGTTGAACTTAATAACATTTTCACGAGTTTTTGATTCAGCCAATGAATATAATTAAATGGAATTCTCCGCTTATAATTTGTTACGGTTAGTAACGGTTGACAAAACTAATTAACCTTTCGACGCAATTTTGCTCAAAAATACCTTTAACCACATTAAACTGAAATATTTCCTTGGTAACTAGTCATTCAATTATATACTCGTAGAAAATATTTTCCACGGCTTTCCATATTCTTCGTTTGATTTACCTTTTGTTTTCTTAAATCATGCGATCACCTTCTTTCAATAATTAAGGTCTACTTAAGTTCTTTAAAGCGAACACTTTTCTATGCAATTTAACTTTTTACATCAGCCGGGTCCCCTTAACTAATGTGTAGACTAATGTTTAGAGCAGTTTTCATTTATGACCTATTTCCTAATTATATAAAATAATTCAGCTGCAAATTCAGCTACAAATTCAGCCGTAAATATGTATTTTTGATACTTTATAGACAAAATATGATAAATTTGCTAGTTGGAAAATTTTCGGTGTTTTTAATTAAAAGTTTGGACGTCGAATGGAGGAGTGTGAATCAATAGATCATTCGAATCATAAAAAGTCCAAACATATATTACATTCGATGAAATGTATCCAAAGTGACTTCTTGAATGCGAAAGTCAACTAATTCCCAAAAACCTATAAAATCAAGACAACAACTTTATTTGCAGGATCGGATCGAAATCTAGTCTTGGTCTTGAGCAGGAACCTTTAAATGGACTTTTAATGAAAGGTTTACATAGGCGAGAATAGTTCAAGTATCGAGGATCGAACTACGGATACTAAAAATTTGAAAGAAACATAGAAGCCTTATATCCGAACTTAGGGGATGTTCCTCTATAATCGATAAACACGTTATAGCTTCGGAAGACGAAGGAAAAATTTGCAAGAAATTACAATACATCACCGACATAAGAAGAAGAGCAGAGTATCTCACTTACGGAAAACAAACAAAATTTTCCAATAACATTTTAGAGCGTTGCGTAAGAGAAAATTCTAATGAGAAGGAAACAGTAATGAGAGGAGACCGGATATCTAACCATTGGATGTTACACGCAATGACAATCTGTGAGCTATTTCTAGGCAATCGACAGCGCAATATAATAATACTCCATGTCTCTCAGTGTGTCTTCGTGGGATGCAGATCGATGTATGTCGCAACTCAAAGTTAACAGAATTCGTTTGAGAGAATAGAGAAATCAAGACACTGCAAGAGGCCTGCAGATCTTATATGGGCGAGGCTATGATAACAAAATGTACCTGTGACATCTATCCGATTGGTATGCCGTACTTTAAAATAAAAGTTAAGTGTATAGCGAGAATAACCGGAGAATTCGAAGTTAAGGATTAAATACCATAATCCAAAGCAGTGCTCAAACTCTGTTGCTTTTCAATATCGTGAGAGGTTTTCTATTGACGGGACCGGAACCACATTACTTATTTTGATCGTTGATAACGCCATCTAAAGTATCGGCATCCCTACAGCCAACCCTTAATAATGAGATAGAGGCGCTTAAAGAGAACGGATTTTAAATATGCCGAATGAAACTGAATTTCCGAATCCGTAAACCCAAGTCCAAGTTAACAGTTACTACGTCGAACGTAGTGTCGGAATGCGAAAAATTAAGTACTTTGGTTCAGATTTAAATTATCAGGGAAATTGTGATGACGATAAATAGCGCAAAAACTCAGCAAAGCAGATTGTTACAAAACGCAATTTACAATTTCTGGAAAGTAGTAAAACTTTAGACTGTGCGAATTAGCTTGCTATGTGCAACGAAGCTCGTCGGTAAATTTGGTGAAAAGAGCAATAGAGGCTAAATTCTAAACGATGTTTGTAGAAGCGGTCGACACAAAAATTATTGGATCACTCAACTGAAAAATAATATCAGTAAACTATCGGCCTAACCAAACAGGTGTTCTATCATAGAATGGTACTAAGGTCTAAACATTTAACAAACCTCAAAAGCGGGGCAATGCAGCTACGAAAAATATAAAACACTAGATGAACGAGTATTTTAATCGAAGTTGAAGATCAACTTTCCGAAGTTGGAAACCATTCTGTTTAGGACGCCTTTATCTGGAGCATCTAGATAGAATTGGCGAAAATTTTCGATTGTGGAACAGCACGGGCAGCCAATTGCTTGTAGAAACGTAGATAGATACATGTAGGTAGATAGCGCCAAAGGTGCTTTTGCCTTTAAAAGTAGACTGTTTTATAGCACCCCACTCAATGCGATGCTACTGTCCCTTATCCGGCCTATGCCTCTATTTAGATGTCCCATGGGGTTCAAGTGAGAGCAAGTTTATTGGAAAGGATTTGGCTGTTTGAGGAGGCTTGCCTTCGCTTATACAGAACACCAGAATCTGAGTACATAAAATTCTATCCTAATGAGGTCTTGTACTCTTATATGCCAAACGTAATAAGAGTGGACCATTGCGTTATTAAGCTGACTCGAAGACACATTGAAGGAACAATCACTTCATTGAATAACGTTATATCCGGGGCTTACTACCGCAATTATATGTATCATGAGAGTATCAAAAAGGCTTTATTCCTCCAGAACCGCTGCTCTACCTCTATAAGAAAGGTCCGATCAGAGATAGATTAACGCTATAATCTTCCACGTCGCTCGCACAGCTCCTTAAGATTAGGTACGAAAATACTGATTCTCGAAGAACTCTATCAATGAGTGTCGATCAAGGATTCTGCCACCGATTCCGATAGAGAATGTTTCGTAAAAATATCTCCATGGAACAAATTCTGGCACACATTTATCGATTTAAAGATGATGCAATGACTGTTAAATGTGAGCAAATTTAAACTAATTTCGAAAAATATGGCCTAAAGGTCGACCCTTGAACTTCAACATTATGAAAATGTTCCTTGCGTCACACTAGTATTTCAGCTGAAAAAAGGTAAACAATTTCATTGTGAATACTGACATCTTGTAATGACTTTCGCACTATCATAACTACAATAGATGGTCGAATAAAGCACATATTTGCCCAGTTTTAAAAGGCAACAAATATTTCAAACTGTTTGTCCTAACTCGTAGCTGAAGTATCAAGTTTTTTTTTTTTGATCATTATTGAAATTTAGTGAAGAGTTGATCCAAAAAAAAGAGAACCAATGGAATGATGTCAATACGACATCAAAAGAGAAATCTGCCATACAAATGCTGCAGCGGCTACAAAGACTTGCATGTCTCGACATCACCGGTAGAATGCACACTTGCCCCACAGCAACTATAGAAACATTCATTGGTTTAACGGGGCGCAGTCAGGCTACTACAAATAGGATCACATGAATTGAATGAATTTTCACTCCGAAATCCCCAAGCTTGACATGAACTGCGCGATAAACAACCGCGTATCTACAACTCTGTCGGCAGACAGTTCAACATAGTGATTACAAAAACCCCATCCCAAACTTTAAAGGTACTCGTATCAAGTGGTATACGGAAGGATCCAAGATGGTCACCGGCGTGGGTGCTGGTATATTTGGTCCAAACAGCAGAGTTTCGCAACCAATGGGAAAAAGTCCCAGTGTGTTTCAAGCGCAAATACATGTGTACGTACATCTGGGCCCCCGCCCAATTATCAAGGTTTCGCCCTTCAATGACGTTGTCTAATAATAAACGGGGGCAGAGCAAAGTACCGGTATTATCGTAATCATCTTCAGATGACGCTACCGAAGGTTGCTACGATTCGATCAGTCACAAGTTGCCGGTCATAGATTTTGTTGGCGGCTGGACCACCGGTAGTCCCTACCAGGACTTAAATCAAGGTACCATGGGAGTCAGGAGCCCCCCGGATCTCGGTTCGGGCCTGACTTGAAGCGGTAGACCCCCTTGTGGGAGCGTCATGGTGGCTGTGGTTTAAACCCAAAATCGCGGGAAGGGTATTCCTTTGGTTGACCCAATGTAGAGTTGCAACAAGTACTGGGTGCTGCGACCCTAAGAGCAGTAAGAGGTTTTAAGTCGACCTTAAAGGGTGGAACTTGTGCCGGCAACACAGTTTCGATTTGGTATCTCAGAAAGGCGACAGAGCGATGGCAAGGCGTATCCTTGACCCATGGATGTATGGGCATCCCGTAAACATAAGTCTACATGACCTGTGGTTTACGTTAAAAATCGGACACTAGTGTACATAAATCTCATCCTCGATAAGGGAATAAAGGGCGTCCCCATCCATATACTAACGGGCAGTCAAGCAGCCATTAAGGCATTAGGTTCTAATCTCATTGATTCTAAATCAGTCATGCGCTGCATCAATGCACTACAAGATCGCTCCCATGTAGGTATTAACGGAAACGAAATAACCGACGAAATGGCTGGAAACGGTTCGGCTGATTCTTTCATCGGCCCTGAGCTATTCTATAATATCCAAAATTCAGCAATTAACTCAGAAATAAAGAGAGAGTTGGCTATTCCAAGCTAAAAGAGCCATCAAACTCTTTCACAAAAAAACAGAAGAATCCCTACAACAACGGACACTGCCGCCTTTGATAGCACCTACGCAAAATAGGTTATAAGAAACAGGATGCCGTCTTTGTATGGAAGACGACGAAACTGCGGAACACATTTTATATATTTATAAGGCTCTAAGTGCCTTAAGGGACGATACTTCCTCCGAGAAAATTGTCAAGATCTCCACCAGAAAGATTCTCAATTTCTTCAAAAGAGTTGAACCTCTCTTGGCTTCGTAATACTGATTCTGTGGTACAAAATGATATGCAAAATTACTTTATCTAATATTACTAATTACATAATCAAAGAATTCCAAGAGACGGGCTCAGTACAAGATGTCAAGACGCCGTATCGTGTTCGCCCCGAACATTCAATGGAAAATATCGCCGCAGAAAAGTGTCGAAAACGACCGTCATCATTCTCAGGAGCCAGACCTCTTCACAAACACACTGCATTGAATTTTAACGAAAGATTTGGCTTTCGGTCCGTTTGATAATAACGAGATATGTGCCAATTGGAGACCCTTGTATCCCTTACAATCCCAATTGACGTAGTTGCGGTAATAAGAATGAGAACGAAACTCTTCCTCTGCAAATGTCCGGCACTAGCAATAGCCAGACTATGTGCACTAAACTGACCATTTAACGACATCTCGGGTAAAGGAATACGAGATCTATCCCGTTTTCTTAACTCTATAGGCTGGATATCAATAACGCATATGCCAATGCACCCAGAACGAGTAATAGCTTATGGGGCAGTATAGGGCCGTACTTTTTCGAAAATGAGGGCGGAAAAGCTATTACGGTCAATGGAGCGTGCTATAGAGACTTGATAAATAATTCTTGTGGCCAGAGCTCGAGAATATGAATACGGATGACCTCTACCTTCAACCGGATGCTTATACGTGCCATACAAATCGCGAAACAATTGAGTGATTGCGCACTAAATTTCCTGGCCGCATAATTTCGCGTTTCGGAGAAAACCATTGGCCGCCATGATCGTGCGACCTAACGCCGTTAGAACTCTTTCTTTGGGGCTATGTTAAGAGCAAGGTCTACGCCAACAATTCCAACTCTGGAAGTGAACATTGAAACTCCTATTTTGCCGAGATAGAGACCCAATTATATGAAAGCGTGATTAAAAATTTCGAAGAAAGGATGACCATATCCGAGACGTGTCTACTTTATAAAGCAGTAAAGGTTTCAGAGATAACTTTTCGTTGGTTTTATTCAGAAAAAAAAATCCTACACCTCTTGTTGAGACATCATTTACAATAATGTCTGTAACCAACAGATGTCATAGAAATGTTTGACTGCAGTGCATACTACTGACGTTACAACTAAACCACCTGAAAAATACTATGCAGTTGGTAGAGTTGTTTATAGAGTTGCAAAAGGATGGTCATTAGCACAGTCTGACCACGGAGAATCGTTTCGTTCAAGTAGCTGGCAAAGTATGGTCTGCGTTTGGCCTATGATCACTCGTTCTAGGAGTGTAGGTCACTGCGTCATATAAAAAATGCCCCCCTTTTGCTAGTCGATCTTTTAAAAGCGATCACACTTAAACCATGATGTCATTTTTGACAGTTCTATGACATTTATGTTCAATATTGTTTGACAAATCAACTTGAATAGACTTACACCAGAAAAATGTTCCTTTGACATTCAAATATTTTTCAAAAATCGGTCTTCCAACTAAGCTCAATATTCGTCGTGCTATGGATGTATCTTTTACCCCAACTCGTGAACGTAATACACGCACAAGAGAATCACTAGCGTTTATGCGTAAAAGTGTGGCAGAACATCTGTTTATTCGGCGTCGGTCACAACAGTTTGCTCTTTTAAAGTTAATGCAGGAAATAAAACCACGAAACCATGGCTTGCGACGGGAGTTCGTGGATTGCGCTGTTGAATAGCTTGAAATCGATCGATGAGGGTTTTTTGGCTATTCAACAACAACATTATATCACGAAACGGATGGATGGGATTTGACATGACTCTATTTCTTCTTGTTGGCTTTGTAGAGACTTTAGTGTATGCCGATAAACCACAAACCATTTAGGGTTTGGGAGCAAATATTCGGTGCATTATTGGTGAAATAAAGCTCGAAGTGTCTTTGGAGCAATTGGCCAATTCGTCAAACACATCCGTGGGAACCATATGCCTGAGGTTTTATGAACCATTCTTCACACTGAATATAGAGATTCCTCATTCGAAGTCAATTCGTGTCATTATTAAAAGTCATATCTTAAAAAAGCAACACCATTTAGATGTTTTTATTGAAACGAGTGTCTGGTAGGCTCACAATAGATGATGATATTTGATAAGAAATACATATATGCGCAGTTAATGGAATTTCTCAAAGGATCTCACTCAAATAACCCCCTTACTTAGAACTTAACACACCTCCTACATCTAAAAAATCTAAAATCCTTTTAATTTGTTGAAAATACAATGATTTCAATTTTCGCAGCTGTAAATCATGTTAAATTGTCCTATCGTGAACGTAAAATGCATATTTTCCCCTCATTTAATCAGTTACCCCCGTGTAACACTATTGATTCCCGGAACAAACATCTAATTGCTATACAGCTACCAAGAGCATGCTCATCATCTGTACCACTGTATCTTCTTCGTCTATCGTTTCGTCCGTCTGCCGCGTCTTAATCGTCTTGATCATCATCGGCGTCTCGTGCTGCCACTTGTTTCTTCTTCACCAATTCATATGATAAAATCATCTATAAGTCTATTATCAAAAGAAAGTCGAAACTAGTACAAATCAGAGCATAACTGGATTTTTTTTATTCCTCTATGCCATCTCCCCGGTTTAAGCGCCCGCCACAGCTTTAATACCAGATACATCGTCGGATTGTTTTTTTTTTTTATTTTATTTCAATTTTCTGCATCAGAACTAGTATGTATGGTGCGAGATATGACTATAATATGCCTGTTGAGATTGGTAACGGTCAGAAAGCGTATCTATAATATTTTCTGTTTATAAAATGAGTAACGAATACCAACAGCAACAATAAAAAGAAATAAAAACAATATCGAAAAACTGCTATGAATAGACATTATTGGCAATAGATACAGATACAGATAAAAATAAAAATGAGATACGAATGAATTTTAATTGTACTCGTATCCATATGTACTCGTATCTTTCTCTGACAGTTCGTTTCAGTTATTATTAAATTGAACTCACCTTTGACACAAACACTAAACATAGAAAAGTCGCGAGCAGATAGTGCCGCGTATGATGTCCCATATTGGTTGCACAAAATGTCCCCAAAATACAAAAACAACAAATTTCAATCTATCTATGTCTATGTCAATTTTTATTGTCCTTAATGTCTTCTTCTCCGATCTGAAAAAAAAAATAAATAAAACAGAAGAGATTTAGACAAGAACCACTGGACACTTGGTTTGTTATTTTATATTTTTTTGTTAACAAATTCTCTTCCCCACTGACAATATTGACAATCGAAATATTTTAAGAAATAAATTTGAAAAAAAAAAATCCTTAAACAATCACGGATCCATTTGTGTATCTTTCACTGCATGGCGTTAATTAATAAGTGTGCCAACCGAGAGATTCACTGAAATTTCACTTACGAATACAGAAAAAAAAATGACTTCTCAACCACCGAAAGGAACCACTTTCTATTTTTCAGTCATCTCTAATCGTATCTCTTTTACGAGCGTACACATTGACTTGCAGACTGACAAATTTTTCGACTCACTACTGCAGTAGGTGTGATTTATAATAATTTTATGTAGCGGTCTAGTTCACTATCAAAATGCACTTTGTAACAAGGTCTCTCATCGGAAAACAGGAATACGTATCAATTCAAAATTTGTATGGTATGGGTATTGAGAAAAAGTATCTTAAAATTGAACGCGACGCATGGCAAACGGATCCATGCAGATACTCGTATAGAACTACGAGGCGATTATGGAGCTGAAAGTGCAGATTGCTTCTCTGCCAAGCTAACCGATGTAAGCAAGTCTAACGTTCGACTAATCGAATGAAGATGAAGTCCATAGTTTGAAGCGACGCATAATCTTTCTCTTTAGATGTCCATCCATACCACTGCTACTTTTTCGTTTACCATTTCTTTTGAAAGTTTTTTTTTTTTTTGTCTTCAGTCTTCTTTCTCTTGGTTTTATTGCTTTTCTTTTTTCGTATGCGTTTTTTCTGCTTTTTTTTTTATAGTTTTGGTATGTTCTTCTTGTTGGTGTTGAATGTGTTGGGTGTGCTTCTCTGCACATGGTTAAAATTGTTTCTTTCGGAATAGCACGCAATTTCTACTTGGACGTATGGAATGATACCGACTAGCTTATGCTAGAGATACTACCTTTTTGGCATGATGAAATTGATGAAATACTCGTAGATATAAAAGATACATAAGTATAGTGAGCAGTGTCAGAGATTTATGTGGTTTTGAAGAGATTTAATTCTCCTTGAATGAATATGAAAATACTGACTGATTTATATCTGAGGACAGTTATGATGTTCGAAAGTTTTTGGGCAAAGGTATTGAGCGGTATTTTGAAATAAACAAGCTGCAACTATCCAATTTACAATTTCAGAGACATTAAGAGGATTCTATCCATGGCTTAAAATATTCGGCCAGTCGAACTTCGTAGTCCAAGTATGAAGCCTTAAAAATTAATAAATGATTCTATGCCGCTGGTAGCAGCGTAGTCTCCCCACGTACTGTTGTCTTCGTACATATAATGGGGACCTACGATTTTTGCCAACTCTACATTATTAGCGAGGAATGATAGTCTTTACCATACGCGAGCATTTTGATTTGTCTGAGGAAAGTATGGTGATAGGTTAGGTTAGGTTAGGTAAGAGTGGCTGTTGGAAATACCAACCCACTTAGGCCTATTGGCCCATTGTGATGCCACGTGGATCTATGATCTTCTTACTACTGGAACCAGTTTGAGCTTATAATAAAGCGTAGGAGACTGTTAACGTCTATTTTTTCTAGATCGTTTAGGTCGTTGTAGAAGAAAGCTCCTAGATGAAGCTTCCTTCTCTGAGAGAGAGCTGGGCATGTGCAGAGTAGGTGGGGGATTGTCTCCTCCTCTTCCTCGTCCATGCAGCTTCTACAGAAATCGTTAGTAAAAGCGCCAAGCCTTCTTGCGTGCTTGCCTATGAGGCAGTGTCCGGTAGTGACACCTATTATGGCGCTGAGATGTTTCCTATCTAAAAGGATCAGACACTTAGATCGACTCAGATCCAGCCTTGGCCAGATCTGTTTGGTCGCTAGACATGTTTGTCCAGCAGTCCACCTAAGGTCCGTTCTTTTATTGGCATCTAGCTTTAGTGTTAGTTTGCACGTAGCGATTGGTATACCTATACTACCTTTGTCCGGTAGGATAGGTAGAGTGGTTCCAATTTTGGCAAGTTCATCGGCTCTGCAGTTCCTGGAATGTCTCTGTGGCCCGGCACCCAATAGAGGTGAATGTTGAACTGCTCTGCCATCTCCATGAGAGATGATCGGCATTCAAGGGCAGTTTTAGAACACAATGAGACCGAGTCCAGGGACTTGATGGCGGCCTTACTATCCGAAAATATGCGGATATCCTTTGCAGATATCACGTTTTTCTTCAGCCAGGACAGAGCTTCTTTAATCGCCAAAAAATGGAACACGCTACAGTGATTTGGAAGGCGGAAAGAGAGGCTTAGAGTTAGCTTATCTGAGAAAACGCCGCCACCAACTCCGCTATCGGTTTTAGATCCATCTGTGTAGAGATGGATTGACTTGTCCTCCGTGAAAGCATCATCCTCCCAGAATGATCTAGAGGGGAAGCTTACATGGAAGTTTTTGTCAAACCAAAGTTCAGGTATGGTGTATCCTCTGTGAGGATTCCTAATGTATTAAGAATGTTGGCGTGGCCAAATGAATTATTTGTCCACTGTTTAGTCGCTTTAAGGCGAATAGCTGCAGTCGCAGCTACTTGCTTGCTAAAAATGTCGAGGGGTGTCAAGTGAAGCAGAATATCTAATGCCGCAGAGGGGGGAAAGTATGGTGATGAGAAATAGTTTTTTTTTTCGGTATATGGCCCGGAAATTGAACACAGACCGAACTGCGCTACGTTGTTTGTTGTTTATAAATTGGGTACTTTCATTGTCTCCTTGGATCCAGAAAATCGAGATGGACTGGAATGCAAAGGAGTTTTAAATCGGAATTCGTCACATTTTAACATGCTTACCGCAGCACGAATTATAATGCTTGCCTGGGCAGATAGTTTAGCAGATGAGCTTCAACACTGAAGGCACTTTAACTTCTAAATCCGTCGTCAAGATGCTAAAATACACCTGGTCTTAGAGTATTATTAATGAAGCATTTACGACGACTGATGAGATTTGGGGAACTGGTCATAAGAATGATAAGAAAATTTCATACCGCTGCCCTGTAGACATTCTGTCCTAAAAATTATTGGAAACAACAGCAACATTTTGGCAGCTATAGTTTTGAGTACTGTACAAGAGATAGATTCTGCCAGTTTTCCTTTACATATCTCTTAAAATCCTTTGGGGATTGCTAACGTTGGCAGAATATGGAATATGTATGTATATAATTTGAAATCAGAAACCTGCCTTACTCAAGCATATTGAACAGATGGATTACAACACTCTAGCCAAAATAGACTTGCGAAAAGAGCTTCCTGGTTCGTGAAGAAAGAAGTAATCGAACTTCCTTGGAAGTCAAGTAATCGCATTCGCAAAAAAAGCTCTGCATTTACCAAATACGTGGCATCGTGAACTCGTAAGCCAGCAGTAAATATGATTGGTTTGCTATCTTTATTAGACAGCAAAGACTGTAAAAATTTCCATTTCTAGGACTTAGCCGGAAAAAAAACACACACACACACATCACATACCTAGATAAACAGAAAAGGTGATCAAGGATATCACAAAGACTGATTTTAAAGGCCATTTGTAAAAGAGCCACAAGAAGGAAGGTGTATTTTTAGCTTTACAAGAAGTCAATATATTAGAGAAATGTTTGTACCCAGTCAAGAAAAAGTCGGCACAGCTACAAATGAGCTGACTAAAATAAAAACAAGGACCGAGTGTTGTAATAACAGCCATGTGAACAAAGACTGGCTTAATTACGGACCACTGTTGCATAGGATTTTTTCATCTACTCGTACCTCTAGGTATGACATTTTTAAAAATGGTTTAAAAGAAGTACCATAGGCAGCTCTTACTTTGTCAGTTTGACCAACATTTTTCAAAGCATGACAATGAAGAAAGCATCACAGGTAATCTTTAGCACTTTTACAATATTTGGTATAATATCCGTTGGTGTACTATATAAAAAGTAAGGAAGAAGGAACCTGTTAAACTTTATGAGCTGTTCAAATATCTATTCGCATAAGTAAACTGTGTGGTAGAAATCCGTCGACTTCAATGACAAATTCTACTACATGAGTAGTAACATAAGATCATCTTCCAACCCCAATAAGGTGACTTAGAAAGAAAAAGATCGGCTTGTAATGCCACTAAGCCCCTTAATTAGAATGAATGTAGCCAACTTCCATAGATATAGAAGTTAGAGAAAGTGAGGAACTTTCTTTTACTACATATTGATCCTGAGGTATTGTAATCGAATTGTTGTAATAATCCACTTTGCTATAATGTTTACCTAGTTACCTAGTTTTCTTAAGAGATGTATTTAGATCTCGAAGGTCTGCCGCTTTTATAATCTATGGACCAAAATTCTGGATTCTGTTTAAAATACAATTTCAACCAAAAAAGGCTACTCTCATGTTAGATGGAAATTTTAACATAACAATATAGCTTTCCCATGAATTCCTTCTAGAATTGTAGAGTAGAGAATTTACATCAGGTTCTTTTGAAAGAGTGTTATTGGAATGAAACGTAGCATAGTAAGAATATATATACCTTCGGGATACAGACTATGATGACGCGATATTCCATACTGTACTCCTATGAATGTCCATTGATGCGTAATTATTTGAATTAAGTTTGTACAATAGAAAGTCTGTAGAACGCAGCAAACCTAGGTTTTACTTCCTGTGTACGAAAGACGTTGAAATATTTTCTAATCCACTAGTATCTCCAACAAATTTACCATAGAACAGATGAGGACACCGTTCTCGAATGACCAAAATTGCGGCATTTCGGTTCAATATTTTGAATGGGCTATAGTTTATATTCGAAAGAAAAAATGCGTTAATTCAACAAGAGAGGAAAGAGCATCAGATCAGAAATATAAAAGGATAATCGTGACGAATTTAGTCAAATTTCCAGTAGTTTTGCTTGAATGGATGGAAGTGCATGCCTTCAAAATTTCAATGCCCGAAACTCATTTTATTAGTAGTCATTGATATCTAATTTTCTGTTGAGCGATAACACAGCAGTGTCAAGAAATAATTAAGAAGTGCCATTTTCTGCTCCAAAAAAGAAGAAGGTTGGAGTAATGTTTCATCCAATAGCTATCCGCATTATCGGTTTTGCAAAGATATTACCGAAAATGTATCACCGTTTCTAACGTAAACCAATCAATCAATAGTCGAGTACAGTTTATGTAGGATTTCTGCAATTCAAACACAATTGACAAGAGAAATAGATAGCTATGAAGAGTCCAGCATTGAATTGCAGAAGTTCCTAGCTTTCAGACTCCAAGAACAAAGACAGCTAAGCTGAAAGTCTCACTGATTTTATAATTTGAGTAGAAATTTAAACCGTGCACAACAACTCTTTTACTTTCAAGAATGTTGGGAACCGCAGTGGCACAAATTGGCCTCTATCACAAGACTATATACAGAAACCATTTGTGTAATGGCTGTTCAAACTTTTAAGGAGCATTCGACAAGTGTAGGTACAAAATTCTGTATACAGACCAGTCCATATGATGGTTCCACAAGACCCTTTGAATCTAGGGGCATATATCTGGTAATTATTTCTGAATGATCATCGTCTGAAATAATTTTTTTTTTATTCTCAATAAACCATCTTTGTGGGGTGCATTACTAATTATTTGTATGTGTCGATCTTCTTCGTATTTTTGAGCTTGCTTCTCAATACATTTCTATCTTTTAAAGTCATCACAGAAAATTAGTTCAATTTGGTGCCGTTGCAATTTAATGAGACACCTCCTACTTACTCGCATTTCGATTTGACTAAGTCTCATTATAGCCTAACTGTTTAGCCTCAGCTGTCCAATTCAACTACGATTAACATTTAAAATCTCAAAAACAGAGCCTGTCAAAGAAGAAGAATTCCAGTTTAGCAACAGAAGAAACCGAAATCCAGTCTATCTTCGTCGTTAAAAAAAATGGACACCGATTAAAACCAGCCTTGAGAACGCTCATAGACATACATACGAGTAGACTCAATTCTCGGTTTGTTCTTACGACTATCCGACTAATGCAACTAACTGAACGAATCTTAAGAAAGACTCAGAACCAAAACTCTAATCGCTTTGTCAAACACTTTATATGGCCCGTTGCACCATAATTTTAACAATTCCAGGCTCAGCCGGTGAATTTTCTATCTTTCAGTGTGTGTTTGTGTGTTTGTTTGTTCGTGGTAAACAGCAAAACGCTAACTAAAAGGAACAGAAGAAGCAACTCAAAAACAAGTGTGCTATTAACCTACTGATACAGAACCATCCAACTATAGTAAAGCAACTTTATACGTGCGCTCTGTAAGAACAACACCAACAACTCCGATGACTGGCACCAAATGACATTGGCTCTCCATTTCTTAGGCGAACATAGGCACGACTAGATACAACTTTTTCTTAGATGTGCAGTGTGCATCCAGCAGTGGATATAAGTTTCATACGTATAGCTAGGAGCAAAAGACGATGTTTGGGTAAGAAACGGGTTTGGACATCACATGCAGCCAGCTACAAGTGGGAGGGGAAGATCTAATTTGAAGCGAGATACAAATGATCCTCTCCTCCCCCTCCAACTAACCGACTATTGGATATTTAAATCCGTTGTTCGGTGAGGTTGGTTTCTTCCGCTTTTAGTTTTGCTGTTGTTGTTGGTGCTGCTGTTGATTGCGCTCAACGTTTTACTTTCTGAAGTATATACCTCCGGTTCTCGTTTCTTTTTTTTGTCCCCTCTGCCCACCCCTACAACGTACAACAATTTGTTGGTTTGTTGGTAAATTCGTATCTTGGTATCTTGGGGCTTATGGTACCACAGATTGAACGGAACTTTTTGTCGGTTTTCATTTAATGCAAGTGAAAGTTATTCTCTGTGGGCCAAGCCAGTTAGTTTAGTATACGAGTATCTGTATTGCAGATACAAGTTACACACATGTACTCGTAAACCAAAGCATACATTAGGGATTCGATATCTGAAACTAACTGGAAATACAGTATTTATGTTTACGCGCATTCAACTTGTATCTGAATATCTTTCACTCAAGAGATCCAGTGCAGTGATACGCTAAGCCGTCACACAGATAAATAATATCGACCCGCATGCCGACCTCTACAGATACTCGTAGCTTGCGCACCATTTGGTTTTACGATTTTGGAAACAGACCTTTTTCGGTCTTGATGAAGTGCAGTTTTCAAAAATGAAATCGAAAGCGAAATCGTTTTAATGTGGGCCAAAATGAATTTCATTGATTGCAATGCGTTTTTTTTTCATTTTCTTTCGGATTGATACATAAATTGTGTTGTCGTAGTTATACTCGTAGTCATCGTAGTATTATCTCTCCTTAAAAATCAATTCAATATTTCAACTTTAAATCAAGATTTGGTATCGGTAAATTGTTGGAAAAATGAAAAACTGTATCTTTAACCATAAGTATATATAAGTCCGGGTGATATTGCAGTTACACTTAGACATACTTGTAAGCTTAAGATACAAGCATAGCTCGTTAATTTGAATTGAAGCATCGAATGTCGTGTTTAACGGAGCGCAAAGAAGAAGTGAAAGTTTATGCGGCAGTCGTCTCGACGGGAATCACTCAATTACATCCATAAAAACTATCTAATAACAGTTAGTGGAAGCAATTTGTATTTTATTAATACGATTAGTAAGCAAATGGCAATTAAATGCGCGGCAAAGTTTTGCGCGTTTCGGCCTTTAATTAGTCCGGCTTGTAGCCCGACCCCGCAGCATGAACATACGAGTACATACGAATATGAGAGTGGTGTATGGAAATTGGCGAAATGGTATGCAGTATGTATATGAGGGAATGTGAGCGGATGTATTTTAAATGTAAAAGATACAAAATGAAGGATGACAAACTCCTTCAACCTGTTTCGGCGATCGTTTTCATGTAAAGTGTCAGAAACAGTTCCGTCCCACCGGTTTAACAGGGCTGAGATTGTTATGAAATAAGACACGAACAAGCTCGTAAAATAAAGTGTTGGTCGTTAGAAATTAAATTGAGGGAATTAACATACATATGTTTCCTTTTTCTTTCTATTATGACGCACGATTTTGGTTTACATATATGGTGTGAGAATCATACCACAGCGTAACCTAGTAACTTGATTATGACGTTCTCAACTTGTTTGACTTCAAAATTATTTTCACAAATGCCTTTGAAGCAAATGTCGGAATATTATTGTTTTGAGTTCTGTAAAGGTAGGTATATGGCATGAGAAGCTCTTGGAATGTCTTTGCAATTATCAGTCAAGATTTTGAGGCACTTTTGCAACAAGATTTGGTAGTTCTTATTGAAAAATATTGAAAAATTTATTGAAAAATATTTGGAAAATAACTGGTAATGCTCTATGCATTACTGTTCATGGTTTATACTCTGCTCAAATAGGGCAGATCAGTCCGGGTTTCGTACATTATGTCCATCATGTAAGAATGATTGTAAAATATTTTGTAGAGTTTGCAATGCATACCATAAGAGCCTCTTGGCTCTCTGTCAAAATTTTCAACTTAGGGATTTGTTTTTGTATGCGCTTTTCTCTGGGTTACTTATGTGGTACTGACTACTTCGGTTTTGATGTTTCATGTGGCTCGGACCTGCCGATCTTCGAGCAAAGTACGTTCACATAAAAATAACGTTTAAGTATCGTCACCAATGTTACAATTTATTTGCCAAATAGTAGTTCGATTATTATTTTGCGAAAAATAAAAAGAAATTATAAGAAAAGCGACATCTTACAGAAAATTGTCTAACTGCAAAGCCAAGCACTAAGTCGAAGGAGTAACTGTCAGACTAGCTGTCATTTTTCTTTAAGTGATCGTCACTTTGTGTTTGTGTTTTCAGACAAATGTAACAATTCATCATGGATAGATTTGCAACGTTACCCAATAGTGGAATATTTTTTTCTGAAATCACTGTTCAGTTCCACAAATTTTGAACTTTTTCGTCAATTTTATGGATTGCGTACTTGCTTTTCGTCGTGCTATGGATAGATTTCACACATATTTAGTGTTTATTGAAATGAGGCCAGGGCGTTAGGAAGAAAATGTCACCGCAGTTAAGGTCAGAATTAATGAAGGTCCGAATTTACAAGTTCACAGGCGGGGAAAATAATTTGGGTTTTATACCCCAAGCCTGATGCCTTACAATCCATCCGCTGCAACTTCACTGAATAGGCTTAAGAACAATTGCAGGATGATCCATTTTATGGCAAATTTGTGTTTAGCAATAAGGCTCACTTTTGGATCAACGGATACGTCAATGACCAAAATTTCGAGTGACAACAATTCACAAGTGGCTTTTTAGACACCACACCATTCATAAAAATGTACTCTATGTTATAGTTTGTATAAGGGTGCCATCACCGGCCTAATCTCTTTGAAAATAAGGAAAAACTTCCCTTAGATCCAAATTTACGCAATATCGATGTGAACAATATGTGATATGTAACATACGAGTAGGTAGGCTACGTGGCATATTGTGACCAATGCCATCGATTTACTGAAATCAAAGTCTGGTGACCAAATTATTACGATATAGCGCTGTTAATTTTTTTTTTTGTGGAATGGCTTGTTTAAGTGGATAAACCAACATCAATTGAAGCTTTGGAAGACAATATATATCGAGCCATAGCGGACATATGGCTACAGATGCTCGAAAAAGTGGTAAAAACGCTTTATAAATGCTAGTCGTGGTGTGCGTATGCACCAAATCAACTTTACTGCAAGAGCCAAAGTCGTGTATTTTTATTTACATTTATTTTACCCTCTGTAAAGTAACCATTACAACGATCTAGTTCTTTGCCTGAGTGATCAGTTCATACAAAAAAGAAAAAGTCAAATCTTATGCAATTTTTGCTTAGTACTACTCGTAGATAAACGATTTTTTGAGAAGAAGAATGAAGTGCTACAAGGTTGAGTACTTTTACCGACACTTTTTTTCCATAATTTTTTTTCCAATTATTAAAGAAACGGATGTGGTGATTTAGTTCCACTACTAAGTATGATACGGGTTCGCCGGCTACAGAACCCGGCCAACACCAAAAAGAAGAAAAAGTAATCCACTACCCTTTCGGCGGACAATGGCGAACCTTCGAGAGTAAGATTTTATGTATAATATTTCGCATTTTCCTTGTGATCTTGAAATATTCCAGGACCAACTTAAAATGAGTATAAACGCTGAGATTAAATCAGATGACTTAGGGTCGACTGGAAGTTGACAAACTCGTAGCTACCGTCTTAAAAAAGGAATCAAATCTGAGAACTTTTCACGGATGTCATGAGGTTCTCTAAACCAATCTCGTGCAATACCAATTTCAAGCACTACACATTTCATGTTGAACTACAGTAAAGTTCAACATGAACAAATTCTAAGCAATTTCTTTCTATTGCAAGTGTTTTCCTTGTCCAGAAGATTACTCGTATATGCCAACCTACGCATAGGATACTATCTTAGTAACATTAGAGCCAAAGTGAAGCTTTTCTGAAATAAATAAATATAAGAATGCCACCAGCATCAATGCCAGAAGACTCGATTGTTAAGAGAAAGACATGATTGAAGAGTATCAGTACACCTACATGCAGCCGACAAGAGCAAAACAAACAAGTTGGAACATCAGGTTGTCAAAAATAAAAGAAACGAATTAGGAAAGCCTTTGCCAACATACAAAAGAAAACCGAAACTTTCGCAGAAAAAGAAGGACACCTTACTCTAGATCTACAATATAATTGGTGTACGAGTATATGGATAGGTATTTCAGTATTTTTATTACAGTATAACAACGACATTTATAATAGACCATTCAGATCTTTAAGCTATAAATGTGATACAATTAATAAGTGATTTAAGATTAAACTAAAATTATAATTCTTTCTCAATAAGGTAAACTTAAAAATATTAACATCTGATTGAAATAAATTTGAGTACAAAGAGAGAGAAAAAATAAATAAATTTATAAGCTTTCTTGATGTGAAATTATGTTCAGTATTCCTGCTAGTTGTCTGCTATATGTCGAAAGAGAGTTTCACTATTTGTATTATAGAGTCGTCTTATATTAAGGGGGAGTGAATTCCAAAGGCGAATGACGTGAACGAAAAACTGTCGTTCGGTAACTTGATAAGCAACACGAGGTACAATTAAACTTAAAGATCTACTTGAATGCGAAAACCTTAGTTTATCATATAAGTATTGGGGCTGTTGGTTGATTATGATCCTGTGTAGATATTTGATTGTGCAGTATTCAAAATATCGGTCAAGTGTGCAACCAAGAATATTTTTGGTATAAGCCGACACATGAGCAAAACGATTTGGGCCGTATACGTATCGCACAACATTGTTAAAAGCAATGTTGAGCTTATGTCTGGCAAAGGCGCCGGTGCAACAAAAAACTTCGCAGCCATATGTTATCAGAGGAATGAGCACGGCCTTGACCAACATAAGCTTCGTATTTATTGGTGTGAAGCTTTGAGTTTGGGAGAGACTTCTAAGACATCCGTATATTTTTCCCACAACTGAGCAAACGTGGTCGTCCCAGGTTAATTTTGTATTGAACCAAATACCAAGATTTTTGGCTTTGTTTACAAATTCGATAGGTTAATTACCAAGGTATACTGAAGAAACGTTGATAAAAGATAAGGGGTTTCTATTTATGAGAAGACACTTCGTTTTTCTTGGATTAAGCTGCAGAAGGTTTTCATCTGCCCAGGAATGGATACGTTTTAGGTCATCATTAAATTTCAAAGCAGCATGATCAATAAGATCATTCTCAAGGCTTAAATAGAGCTGGATATCGTCAGCAAACATGTGAAAATTAGAACTTTTAATGCTTTTAGGAAGGTCGTTAATAAAAATTGCGAAATGTAGGGGACCCAAAATGGATCCTTGTGGAACACCAACTGAAATTGCAATGTAATCTGACACAGCATTGCTTACATGAACTGCTTGTTTTCTTTCAACCAGATAGGACCGTATGAGATTAGCGGCTGATGCAGAGAAATTATAGGAGTTCATCAATTTTGATACAAGTAGTCACAGAAGATCCACATTCTGCTGCCAGATAGCATGATCACCAATATTTTCTTCAAATATGCGCATAGAAATATATCTAATAGTCTATATTTCACCCACGAATCTATATTGCTACTCTAAGCCTTGATACAATTCTAAAGGGTGTTTTAGACCACATTAGCAATCTATCCATTAGACGGTGAGCTTGAGAATTTAGTGATATTTGAATGAATATTTTGAATAATTTTCCTTCAAACAGATCGACTATATCCGGTTGTAGAGAACAGAAAACGCCTTAGCAAGGAATCTGCTGGCTGTGATATATGGTTTGCTTTTCAGTAATTTCAAATCCGCCGAAGGTATCTTCTCTACCCGATACCTACGAGTATCTCCGATCCGATACAGTAACCTAACAGTCAGCGTGTTTTTGGCTCAGAAAATTCCAGAATTAGTCAAAAATTTACATATCTTGTCATAGATCACATGAAATCATTTATAAATTCCATGGTGCTGTACACCACCTGAACACTGATTTCAAAGTTCTTTTACGTCGATCGAGAATAGGGAATACTCTTTAATCAGTTAAGGCGTACAATGAATTCATCGATCATGATCACGATAGGATTACCATAAATTTATATTTGCGGGTTAAGGTACAGAAGCAGTAAGATTAAGTCTCAAAAAGAAAGTTCAACATTGAAGGGAGCAAACACTTTGCAGTAGCTCAGGAGTATTCTAATATCTGTATGAAAACAGCATCTATGGTGGAAATCAGTTGAAGTACAGTTCGGGCTGGTGGTGTAGAACAGTGAATTAACTCGTCGACAACTACTCCAGAGTCACAATTTTTTTGACCGACAAAGACAAATCTCTGAAAGTCAAAACTTCTGACAGTGAAAATGTATAGAATTTAATCGCAGTTTGGATTCCTTCGATTTGTAGTGAAATAGAGTATCATAGCCGTTGTTACGACGTTTTTTTATTCGAAAGCAACTCAGGAGCGACTTCTCTGTTCTAAGAATACGCATATACTCTATATATAAGTCATTTAGATTAGGTAAAGAAGGACCTATCTTTATAGAAGAGTTTATTGGCTTAGTACACATGCAGTAATATATCAATTCATATTGTTCGATGCTCTCAGATTTGTCTACGAAAAAAGTCCTTAAGGGCTTAACAAAACGAAGTACTGCAAATTTGTGTACTTTTATTTGAAAAAAAAAATAGCACTGGTAGAATCCTTAAGTTAATGGTCATTGGACATTGAACCAAATCCACCCTTATCATCCTAAACCTACCAAAGAACCATTTATCTGACAGCACGAAATTCGTTGTTCATTTTGGTGGCTGGTTTCGACATTTGAATACTGTAGCTGGCAAAGAAAGAATAATTCTTTTGAGTATTTTCGGTGCATAATAGTTGCCGGTGATCGTGGCGATTATCACTCTATTTGTAGTATTCTGGCAAGAAGTTTATACCAATTCATTGATCAGACGATGAGTGAAACTTAAGCATCATATGACCGATCCAGAAGAAACTTTCCATGAACTGAGGGTACTACGAAGGCATTAGCCTCTCTAATGTCACGAACCAAATATTGTTGGCATTAATACCAAAGCAACCAGGACTAAGCAAATCTCCAATCAATTATATATCCACTCTCCAAAATATGTTATGTGACAGAAAGGCCAGGAGAAAGACCCATCGAACCCAATAACTATGAGTACTTATTGATTTTAAAGTCACATATGGTGACAAAACAAGAGACGAGCTTTGTCTATGGCTATGTCTTCCTGGATCTGTCATCTGATTTTTCAAGATTGATATGGAGATACTGTCTAATGGTATAAAGGAGTACCTCTTGATTACTTTGATTACAGAAAAAACACAAGTCTGGCGATGCCCTACACTCTATTCACCACTGTGATTAACAAATTGTTAGGATCTCAAATTCCAAAATTAGAAATTCGATCAAAAAATTATGACTATAAACGAGAATGCTATATATCAATGTCACAATTAAGAGAAGCACTTTCCAGATCATGGAGCTTTTAAGCCAACAAACGAACAAAACCTTTGCAGAACCAGGAGAACATTGTATAAAATTCTCATGACATTTATGAAGTAAACAAATACAAAATACACGTCAACAAGACATGAATCGCTATACTCCTAAAGAACGCGGAATAATTGCAACGATTTTCTTGCGGAATAATTCGTCAGTGGTGTGAGCGCAGCGCGAATTTCGGAGCAGATTTCCCGGTGGTCCAACACCAACTAGGCAAACACTACGACGTTTAGCCGCTCGCCTAGAAGAGGATGGGACAGCACGAGATGCCGCCAGGTCGGGCCGGCTCCGGAGCAGCGGTTCTGCTGAGAATATTGCAGCTGTGATTGAAGATGTCGCAGAGGACCCTGGAGTATCGACCAGATGATGTGGCACGCAATTGGGCATCAATTGGCGGTCTTTACAGAGAATTTTGGTGAAAGACTGTAAGATGTTCCCTTACAAGGTGCTGTCCGTCAAGCGCGTGTAACCTACGCTCAAGCCATCCTCGATCTCGACCACGAAGGAGACGACTTTTCATTGAATATCAACATGAGCGACAAGGCACTATTATCGCTTCTGGAGCACCGAAAATCCCCGTATAACCCACGAAGATCCATTACACCCGTTCAAATTTACTGCATGGTATGCTGTTTACGCTGGAGGTGTAATCGGACCCTATTTTTTTCAAAAACGCCGCGGGCCAAACGGCTACTGTAGACGGGGAGCACTACAGAGCTATGCTCAACGACTTCCTCCTTCTTCAATTGGATGAATTCGGACTGGAGAACATGTGGTTCTAACAGGATGGAGCAACATCGCATACTGTAAGAGCCACACCCGAAATTCTGAGGTCTGTATTTCCAGGTTGCCTAATCTGTCGTTTTGGATATTCGCACTGGCCGATTTAACCGTTGCAGGCTTCTCTTTTGTGGGGTTTTTTGAAGTCACGAATCTATGTCAATAACCCACAGACTCTTGAAGCCCTCAAAGAGGATATCCATCAAGAATACGAGGACCTATCGCCGGAAGTTCTGACAAGAGCGATGAAAAATGCTACAAATCAGGCCCGAAGGGTCATCAATTCTGGCAGCGGCCACTTAGCCGATATCATTTTCTCGACTTAATGGAAAAATATTTAAGACATCAAGTAAACATAATCCAAAAACAAAACCAAAGTTTTTCATTCATAAAAAAAATTACAGCCAAAGAACATTGGATGACAACTTTTGCGCCACCTTGTACAATATTTTTGAGGAATAGATTCAAAAACAACAACAAATATTACAATGCATCAGAGGGCAGTACTGATACGCAGCTACCTATCTGGTATGACAAATTAGATGTTTCTAATTATGGACTGAGCTAGCTGAGAAGGGTTCTTGTTGAAATCAAGAGAAACAAAAAATCCTTCCTAGACGAGGTGTTTCCGTTTCCGTTTCGCTCTGAAAGTGATGCATTAAAAATTCTTAAAAAAATAATCAAATACCAGTAATGGGCGACTACTGCCCATTAAATTACTTTTGTGGTGTAAATGACAAGTGCTCTCTCTTAGTGCAACCCACTTTCCGTCAAGGTTATGTCCTATTTACTGACTGAGAAGCCTTCTTATTCTATTAAGTAGGCGCTTGCTTGAAGAAGTTACCAATCATTTTAGCTAAAACCAACAGATACCTCCAACAACTGAGGCATCAAGATTGTAAACTATTGTTAAACCACAATCGGAATTCAGGGAACTTTCTTTTATTTCAAAAGTGTACGACTACTCTATGCCATTTAACATTAACAAAAGTTTGTATTTCCCTTTGGTTCAATTGGTTGTAGTAGGTCTCCCTCCCTATCTAGACCATTAGTTTCACCACACACTTCAAAATCCATAAACCCAAATGTTCAACCACCAAAAAATCAATTTATTGTATCGTTTTGCCACAAAGTGATATCAGTTAAGTGCACCTCGTTGCTGTGCTATGCAGTGGCATTGAATGCAACACCACCAGCCACCAAGCACCAACCAAATCGGGATACGAAATCATCTCTCCAGCAACGGAGAATATACATAAATCATCATTATTTTGGTGTATTGGTGCAGGTGATGTGCTTTACATTTGGCTAAGAAATCGCGAGTTGTTTTCTTTTCTTAATTTTTTTTTTCTCCGCAATTCACCACTCTATTCATGAGCTATAGTCTTCCTCAAACAAGCTCTAAACGAACAGCAAAAACAGCCAAAAGAAAAGAAGAATTCAATATAAGGTATCGCATAAGATGATAATAACGAAAATAATAAACCGCTTTCTCCGGGCTTGAGATTTAGAGTGAAAAAAATACGCGGCACTGCACGCACTTGATTAGATTGCAGTAGATGCATCCATCTAACCATGGAGCCAACGTCATTCAGTCAACTTCTACAAACCAGCAAAGTCTTACTGATGCAGCTCTAGATACGACTCCATGGTTTAGATACTCTCCAGCGATCTTTAAGATGGCAAAAACAAGAAAACGAAAAATAAACTTTTCCTCAATTTTGCTTGAGGCAGCATTTGTCTACCTTGATGTCTGGCTGATGATGGGTGGCAATTGATGCTTGAAAGGTACTCCACCACTAACCATAAGTAGTAGCCATAGTATACTTGTCCATAACACAGGTGAAGCTAGCAGATTTTCGCCATTTCAGATTTCAGAAAGTAAGAGTACCTACTCATACTATGGACCAGCTAGTAACCTTAACAAACGACAATTTGTCAAAGTGCGATATAAATAGAAAGTGCATATCTGTGCTGTAGCCGAATAGATACTTCGCATCTTAAAATTTCGTTTTTGAAAATTCATCAGAATGAAAAAATAAGAAAAATTAAAAATATTCAAATAACGCGTAAACAAAACCTACTTTCTATCCAACAACACTACTCGTGTTGTATCTATGGCGAGTATTTTCTTTTGAAACATTCTTAGAGTAAGGCCGCATGATGGATATACAAATCTAGATATACAGCTACGAAAATATTAGATAGAGATACGTTTTTTTTTTTATGGAAATCCAATGCTAAGGAATGTTTTGAGAAATGCAAATTAAGAAACTGTTTGAGCTTATGATGATCTTTCCGTCTTTCGATTGCTCCACCAATCTCTATGGATGCATCTTTCCATGGTAATGCTCGAGAGAGCATATAACTGAGCAATTTATTCCAACAATTTGACGAAATACGGATGTGGTACAAGGTTTATCCATAGTCATTCAAAGTATTACTCGCCATATGATGTAAAAAAAAAAAAAAAAACAACAACAAACAAACAAATCGTTATGAAACTTAACGCCCATTAGTCAATTTGAAAGGAGAGACTTGAAACTAGGTACGGTAAAATGGTTGTATTTTGACACAAATTTTAAATGGATAGCTGAATTCTTGGGCTAATCTAGATGAGTTTTGAAAAATGATTTACAAGGTCTCTACTGACTGGGGATCATTTTGAGAGACAAAGGAGGCGTGATCGCTTGGGTTGGGTCATATTTTAGTGCTCAAAATTGAGGCTTGGAAAATAACTTAATTGATAAATGAGTTATTGTTTGGAGAAGAATTGCAAATAAAACTGTAATCACTTGTAATAGTTACGAGTTGGCGTGTCAATCACATATCATGATCCATCAACATACGAATATATGAATAAAAATATGAAAAAAGTCGGGGAATCAGAACCATTATTAATTTCAATACTTTACTATACTCGCATATTAATCAGCTACAAACATTTCGGTAACTAATACACAGTCAAATGATAAAAGGTTCGATAAAGTCCCTCAAGATACAGGAAACGGGAGGTAGATAGCATTTTTAGACACTGTCAAACTCTATCCAATGAGTTGCTTTAAGGAGGGTATACGAATATCAAGAAATAAATAGAATCGGTATTTATATCCTGCTGCATGCTTGCCTTCGTAAACTACTATGGAACTAAATTTTGTAAGCTGTCCAGCCCCGGGGGTAGAAATAATTGACTTGCTTCGCAACTTAAACGTTTTTTATTGGATTCTTTAGATGAATTAGGAAATAAAAAAAAGCAGTACATTATTTCGGGTGACTTCCTATGTCTTCAAAAGGATGAGACTAAAAATAGCTATTGAAACTACTTAGCTCCAATTCTGAATTACCATAATATTTAGATTTCTGAAGTGAAACTTCTTATGGCTCTTTGCGCAGTATTTTTCCGAACCTCGATGAAACGAAAAAGCGCCATGAAGTGATTCTGAACTCCAATGAGACGTTAAAGCAACATGAAGTGATTCCGAACTCTGATGAAACGAAAAAGTGAGGTGAAGTGACACTTCTTATGGCTCGTTGGGCATTATTTTTACGAACTCCGATGAAACAAAAAAGCGACAGGAAACAGAATGAGACAAGGGCGAGAAACGAAATGACGACAGACTCGGAGTAGGGACCAAAAAGAGAGTGGAGTAACGCGCGTGGTAAATGGGGCGTCGTGGGTGAGTGCACAATACACGAGTTACGTGTATAGAAACATCATCAGCACCGTCATCAAGATCGTCATCATCATTGTTACCATCGTCAAAGTACCTACCTAGACATTACTTGGTTACAACATCAAAAGGATCATCAACACGTAACGGAACGCTTTAGCTTAACAACAAAATGTTGGCTTGACCTGGCTTTTATTTGTCAACGCCAAAAAGATACGCAAAATAGAACAGCTAAGCAACATAATTCCTCCAGCAACATTGGTTAACCTAGTTTGAGAATAGCGGCATTAGCAATGCAAGCAAAACAACAAGACTGTTAACTGTTAACTATATGTTAACTCTTGTATAATGTTTTGTATTATTCTGGGTATTAAGCTAAGTTAGTTTAAGATAACCAGTCAGTCGCATAAAAGACCTTGAAATAAAAAGACATTATTCAAATAAGTTGTGTTTTATTTGTAAGGGCTGAACAAAATACATAACTCACGCGTGGTATACCGACACCCCATCTCGTATCGTAGAGTCATGACTGGCTTCGTATGAGTATGGCGAGTTGTCATAAGAATTTACATGGGAATTAGCTATATTGTAGATCATCCCTGTCACGTGGCCTCAGTTATTTATCGAATTTATATAGTGTGACGAAGTTATTGAGGTTATAAAGAAGTGAGAAGTGCAAAAAAAAAAAAATTCCTCAATAATATTTTATCAAAGAAAAGTTATTTTTTTAATACCTGCGATCTAGGGTGAGGATCCTCATTTTAACTATTTATCGAGCTTCATGAAGTTTCACTTATATCGCCTAGCTACTATCCTGACCATTTTGTTTTTTATCAGTAAGTTTTGAATTTTATAAACAACTAAAAAGAGTGTACACAGAAAGATAAAAAAGGATAACTTAACCCATCCAGCCAAGCTCCTTTTAAAGACTTGCTTACCTTCCCATTTTTTTTTATATAATTTACGCGCGCCTAAGGGGTTAGATACCCTTTTACTGTTGTCTGGGCGCGGGCGGAAAGATAGAAGGAGGAGAAAGGAAAATTGTTTTTGTAGTGGTTTGAAACTCAGGTGTGTTTGGTTTCTATGTTTGCTCTCCAGGGGTGGGAGTCCGAATAGGACGGAGAGTTTTTCTTCACTCAGAGTAATTCGAGGTATATCACAGTATTTTTCTTTTCTGTGCTTGAAACTCTACAACAGCTAAATCTACGTGTCAGTGTTATGCCTTCACACGCAGAATTTTTCTGTCTGAGTTCCAATTAAACAATGAAAAACTGACTTGCCATGGGCAGGATTCGAACCTGGACCCTCCGAGTAGAAGCCTTTGCTACTACCACTACACCACGGTCACCCCTGACTTTTCAGCTGGATCAATAATAATGCAAGACCGCTCTGAACACTGCTGAGTCTTGCTCGGGTTCCAGATCACAATTTGATCACAGAAAATGAAATTTCTATTGCACTTGCTAGGCAAGGCTCAGAGCAGGGTTTTTCAGAATTGGAAGCTGTGTTTAGAGTGCCTACACCCTCAGGTCTATAAAATTCCTTAAACCTACTGTCCTCTCATTGAAATGAAACTGCAAGACTTTAATTAGTTGTATATCGATGGTGACAGTTATGCAAAAGAAATCTTATAAGTCTCCTCCTATTTGTTGTGTCCAATGATGAAATCAGTGAGCTATTTGTATCCTTCTAGTCTAATTAAAATTCGGGCTACTTTATGTAATAGATTCCTCTTTCAGTGGTTCAATTGAGCAATTCAGCTGTTAATCCATTTAGCTTTACCAGATTTGTGCTATAGATTGTGAAATATCTGGAGAAGCAAAACCGATGCTTTTCATAGCAGCCAGGGCATTGGTGATTTGATATCACTGAAAAAGAAAAATCACTTAATTTCTGGCTTAGATGGTTTCTCGACCACTTAGTCTGTCCAATTAGCGCAGTCCTAGGAAAACTGCCTTCATTTACGCACTCCAAGATGATTGAGATGTACTTTCAATTGTGCGTGCCACTTAAGACGAGGCCTCGCTCTACTTCGTTGTTCTTCTGATTCTTTGAGCTGGGGCGTTACGTTAATATCCATTCGTCCTATATGTCCAAGCCATCTTGGGCAATTTTATTTATTATTATGCGCATTTTTCAGGTCCAAGTACAGCTCGTTGATGAAATAAGTCGCGATCACGTCCTGTTACTCGTAAGCCTGTCAACGCAAATGGGATCAAAAGTCACCCGAAGAGTCTTGCGTTCAAAATGACCAAGGATATTTTTATCCGCATACAGTAACGCCCATCCTTCCTACCGCAGAGAGCAGGATTGAGTTAGTTAAGGTCTTACATAGAGTCTTCTTAGTGTTTCTTGGAAAAGTATTATTACTCAATTGCCTTCTAGGCCAGAAAATACCGAGAAGTGTATATCGTCGTTTGGTTTCTAATGACATGTCATTGCTAGAATTAATAGCGGATCCGTTGTAGATCAAATCCCTTACCACCTCAAACATATAGCTATTGTGCTTGGCTGGAAGTAGTTCGCCCCTTCCTTTTATAGAAAATACTCACATTTGGTTTTGCTATCATTCACAGCTAAGGCCATTCTTAGCTGTTTCTGTACTTGCAAGCGAATAAATGTTCTGCCTATAAAATCTATATTATTACCGCATGCTCTAATTGTCCAGACCTTTTGAAAATTGTGCATTTGGGATGCCAAACTGGACGGGGCTTTGGATAGTTTGTCTCTAAAAACGCTGTTACATGCGGCATTGAAATCGATTCAGCCTTCTTAGGTTCTGTCGAGGATCTGCCTTAGTATGAATATTTGGTCAATTGTAGGCTTTCAATGCCTAAAACTGCACCACCGGCCCCAAACGTTCTGATAATACGGCTGAAAAATGTTTGTACCCAATGTGAAAGAGGCTAATGTCTCCTTAGTTAGTGCATCTTAGAGGGTCTTCTTTTTTGTGTTTCAGGCAGACCATGTTGGAGTTTAATTTATTACGAATCCCTTATGAGTGGGTGTATGCTTTCTAGTCACTTCATGCTGCTGGTTGGATGGAAATCTTTATTTTTATCACAGAAGTAGAAAGGTTTGTTCTGCCTGGCAGCGAAATTTAAGCTGCTACCGCCGCTTAAAAGTCTATTAAAGGTATTTCATTTCTTCAGAGACTACGAATCTCCTACTAAATTTTCTTGCTCATATCTACAAGTTTTAATGGAGTTGTTGAATAGCTGTAAATGGAACAAACCGTGAAAACCTTCACCGATTGGGTATCCCTCTAACTCTGGTCTATTCCTTTACAACTGGCTTTAAGTCCTGAAGATCGTTGGCAACGATGTCAAACGAGAAGCAGTCAAAAATATCGCAAATGATAGGCTGGGCTTCATGGCACGAAACCACGGGTTTAATGGAGTGTCCAGTCAAGTACTTAAAGCAAAACGGCTCGGAAGGTAGTTGCATAGGATATTCCAAAATGCACTTAATAGAGTTTCACGATTGCATTTGGAATCGATGAATCTGTTTTTCAAATTCTTTCAGAACGTTATTTTAGATTGCTGCAAGTCTGTGTGCTCCAGGGTACCGCTCTGTCTCCAAAACTTTTTTTAATCTTCATCAATAATTCTGATGGCTTCTAATTGTGTATATGATATCCCTTTGCTGTCGGTAGTGCCAGCATATTTGGTGCATTCTTGCTCTTCCACCGAGGATATCTTCTGTGGGTAGATAAACCTTCAACACCAACCTATTGTACATGAATAGCACTTGCATCGTGGAGACGAAAAGCGTTGTATTCTCAGTTGCTTTGGAATGATCAAATAATCGATGTCACCGAAACCGCTGAGAGATGTCAACGTTGCTTCGAGCGATGCGTTCAAAATATGTGTTCATGTGTACTTCACTTCAACTTATGTGGTCTCAATATACGAGTATGCAGCTTTTTCTGTGTGAAATTGAAATCCACTGGTCACGGCTGATTAGATGTTGATGAAAGATCTCTGCATATACTAACTAGCATTCGATAATCAATTAACATCCTCCAACACATTAAGTAATAATTCTTGCTTCTCCTATAGCTATTTTTACCGGCATTTAGCCCTTTCAAAGGATAAGTAAAACTACAATATATTTCTAACAAGTTTCCTAAAAAGGAAAATGACAACAACAATTAATGAAAGTCTGTGATTACCTTTAAATAAACTACTTTTCATTGACCAATCTACCTTGAAAATCTTCCAACAAGTAAAATCTCAGTCGAAAATAAATTTCCAAATAATGACCCAGATTTATGATCACGTAAATATTAAAAATGGTCACAAAGCACAAATCTATTAGCACCAAAATAACACTTTCCCTAAAGCAATTAACAAATTTGCGCCACAAGCATCTCTGTCTTTCGTCAAAGTCGGCGCTAAATTAGCACTAGCAGAAGCACATCCAAAGCACTAGCACTAGCCATAGCTGTAACACCTAGCGCGATAAAAATCAGTCATTTCCATGAGAAAGCGCTCAATTTAAATTTAATTGATATAATAGCTCGCTTTTGCTGGTGCGTCTACAGAAAGATACCCCCAAACACGACAATCACAACGACAACGACGACAACGGCAATTACGATGACCAAACTAGACTCCTCAACCAAATATGTTAAACCGAAGAATTCATCAATACTTAGCACACGAAATGAAAAGAGAAAGGCCAACCGTCTAGGCGCATCAGCAAAATCCACAAGACCTAGCTATTGCAGCTACAAAAAAAAGACAACAAAGAATCAGATACACTTGTTCCATTGACTAATTATCCGCGTTTGGAGGCTGCCACTGTTTGCAAGTTGCCCCTTGAGGCATACAAAATTCCACACCAAACGCTGGCTCGCTTCATCTAATTCCACCATGCAGCTGCAATTGAATACGAGTATCTATTCGTATCTACTTGTATCTTCATAGTGGATGGAACTCGAACTCGTATCTCAGTTGACATCTTCTTCTTCGGAAGAAATTGAAATGTAACCAGCTCCTCGGGGCTGCATTTCTCGGCTCAGCACCAAACTCAAAGATGCCACCACACTGTGGATAATTGTAAATATTTGGAGCTAATTTCAGTTAGAAAAAAATAATCTATTATGGAGAGACCACGTGAACATGCAATATCTGCGCATTAGGCGCAAATAATGATGAAAAATTAAAAGAAAAAAAAAACTAAAGAAGATGAATTCGTACGAGTATCTGAGAACCAAAAGCCAATATATAATACAACAACAACCTGACGATGGTAGTAGTTTTCTTTTCTTTTGCCAGTTTAGTCGGATACTGGTTCACCGGTTCACCTAGTTTATCACATCAGATGCTGGAGAAAACTCCATAGACAAGACAAGACAAGACAACAAAATCGGAAAAAAAATTTATCTGCACTGTTGATGATAGTATGGTGAAAAGCCACCGGAACCACAGCGACAACTGCAACTACTGCGTGATCACAAAAAGAAACAAAAAACAACATCAGAGGCTTTTGTGTTGTCTTAGATTTAGCACCACCGGAGATGCATTATTTTGCAGCGAAAACGCCACAGCAACACCTGTTTCGAAAGAAGCTGCACCTCACAGCACACCAAGTCTTCAGTTGAGGTATACTCGGGTATGGCAAAAAATAAAAATAAAATTGGTTCAACGAAACAAGAGAACGAAAACACTTTCACATTTCTGTTCAGATCTCCAATGTTCAGTGCTGTCAAAGACCACAGTGGGGTTTTTTGTTTTTTTTGCTTTCTTGTTTTCTGAATTGTTGGGTGTCTTTCTGGTGGACCATTTAAAATACTGTCTTATATAAGATCCCAGCACAATCAGTAAAGATTTCACTTAGGGCCATTTTCATTGGCTTGAATCTTCAGTAAATGATTATTCGTTTTGTGGTCTTTTTGCATTTTTAACGATTCCATTGTCTTCCCCTTCGGACATCACTGTAACACAATTCAGTTCAGTGTAAATTTGGTGGCCTTAATCGGCATTTGTTTTGTTAAATTTATTTACACGTTAGTTTACTAGGGAAACAAAAACAATTAACAGTTAGATGATGGGTAGTGAGGCTAGATTTATTTTGATTTTGAAGTGAAAATGCCGATATTATCACTTGACACTTTAGATTCGATCTACGTGGATACTTCGTAGCAGGTAGGAGGTCTTAATGGATTTATGCAAAAGTGAAAATTTTAAAATAGAGAAGAAAGACGACGAAAATCTGCTTACAAATTTATTTTAGGCCTGCTACAAAATCAGGGAAACGAAAACGAGCAAATGTAGTCGATTTTATTAGATCAGATTTTAGGTCCGGAGCTCATTGCTCACATTTCAAGATCATTGATAGGGACTACGATTATTTTAATGTGACAATCAAGAAATTTACCTAGAGCCCATCAATGGTCCTTAGGATGAATGCGCCTACTATTGTTTCAGAGTTGCTTTTCCTTTATTTGAAAGCCATCAGAAGCAAACGACTTGTATCTACAAAACTCAGTCAGATCAGGGCAGTGCCCCAGTTAGGTACATAGACCGATGGTGATGCAACAGAAACTCTATTTGGATTAATGATATCAGTAATAGTAACAAGCACTCCGTAGAAAGAATCCACTAAGCACTTTGCAATTTGACTTACCGATACAAGCTATAAGAAAGACATGTCTTCCCGCTGGAGTACGCAACTAGGCGACCAGATATTTTATTAGGAAACCAAGAAACAAACTACTAGGTAGATTGGTTAGCATGTCGCTTAGATCAAGGAGTTACTACATTCCTTGACCAGCAGAGGGTACACTGTTCCGACACGATGGAAGTATTGTTCCTGCGAACCTTAAAAGAACGACAGCCAGATAGTAACCACCAAGGTAATGATGTGAATCCTGTTTGGTTCTTAGCTTACTAACTCCCAGTTCTTGTTTTTCTCTCCGAAAAGACAGATGATGGAAAGGTTTAATCTCTTCCTCGTCCCTGCAGCTTCAATGGATGTTATAAGGATGCAAACCCTCCAAAACGGGAAGCAATTTTCCCCTCTATTCTGTCAAACCGCAGACCACCATACGCGAAATGGAGTACGTGATAACCTCATGTCCTACTTGACGCTCAGTGTTATGATAGGTTGAAGGGTAGAATGAGAAACATCACTATCATCTAGTGTTGCTCTCCACCAAACTATACTAACGATGAGGCTAAGTATGATTTTAAGCGATTATTGGTTTACCGTCTACTATGAGTCGCAACCAATTGAACGCCTAACGGGACATTCTGATTGTGATTGGCGATTTCAACGCAAAGGTAAGAAACGATAACACAGAGCTTAAAAGGCCTCGGAAACATCTGATATTACAAAAGCGAAAGCTTTGTTGACTTTTGCAACGTCAACCGCCTCTTCATTCGAGGAACACTGTTTAGGCACAACTTCTATAACAGTTGAGTTTCGATACATAAACAGCGAACATCGAGCCACGGCGTTTTAAAAAGTGCACAGAAGACGTCTGCTATAAACGTGGAACAGACATCGCTGTGGAAATGAATCATCTTATCATAACCTCAATACAATTTCGTACTATATCTGTCAAGGACCAACATTTGCCTAGAATACTCCTGTATAATACCGACAGGCTCAAAGATCCCGATGTGTGTCAACAAATACAGAACCACTTTGCCTTAGAGGCTCGAACAATCAGCAGTGCCACTCCTGCAAAAGTCGACGAGTACTGTGAAAATGTTGTTTTTTTTCACATGGGACATACATCATCGTTGGTAGAAGATAAAAAAAAAGCAGAGGATATGGCTTTCAGCAAATACCAAATCTCAGATTGAAAGCAACGTTCGCAATAGAGATACCCAAGTTGCAAGTTCAATATCGCATAAGAAAGAAGAAGGAAGTGCAGCGTAGTGTAAGACATGATAAACGTAAATACATCAACGCAATGGCCACCAGAGCAGGAGAAGCAGTCACTAGGTGTGGCAGTAGGACCATCTAAGATATTTCAAAGGAACTTAAAGCTGGTTTGTAAAATAGTTCGACGTCAACCAATTGACTTCGGATGAGAAGCCAGGTAAAAAGAACACTTTGTCGCTGTACTAAAGCCTTTAGTATGTAACAAACCGGTTCCAGACCCTGATGACCGTTTCGCTGAAACCAATTTTCAAATACTCACCTCCGCTGCCAGTAACACTGCAATTATCTGGCTATCAGAGCTTTAAAGAAAAACAAGGCAGTTAGCATAGATGGCACCCCAGCAGTGGGTGGCCGTGGCCCGTGCCCCGAAAGACATTCCTTTTTGCAGGCAACTAAAATCTCGTGAGATGAATGGTTGCCTAAAATACAACAACAAGTCAATTTACACTAATAAATTAGTCTCCCTATTAAATGTTGGATGCTCCCCATGCAGCGAAATAACTACTGAGCCCTAATATCTTTTTTTCCCTCTCTTTATCCAATTTTCCGAAAAACTTAACACGTGCTCAGTCAGGTTTTGAAGAGTACTAATACTCTCTTGAGTGTTAAGTTCCTTTTTTTAACGCAGAGAACCTACAGTCACTAATTACTCGTAATATTGGAAGAGAAGAATGATTGTCAACCTGACAGAATGTGGAGATTGCAGAGGAATATGCGTGCTTCTAGCATTAGGCATATTAATAGCTATAACGAGTTAGGACGCATCTTGATTTAATACTCGACGACGAACGAGCAAGCGTTGACATCAACACACTGCGGATCATTATTGAACAATACCTGGAGTATAGATTTCTGCTACACGTAAAGTCAAACGTGGAGAAGAACAATTGAGTAAAAATCACCAACACTGAGATGTTAGATATGTACAACAAACATGCGCAGATGTTCAACATATATGACGTTGATATCACAGATGACTCACGCGCCTCAACGACTTTACTACAGATTATGATCTCTTATTTTTAGCTGTCCACCAAATAGTCCTACTTATTGCATATGTGATGTTGAACCAAGCGTGCAATTTTTTGACCGACGTCCTCTTGCTCAATGGTTACATCGGCAATGGTGTTGACGGAAAGGAAGGCCTGTGATCTATTAAGCGCAGACCTCTTTCTAATCAAGTCATCAGCTGTCTCGTTGCGTGGAACATCTATGTGCGCTGGTACCCGTTGTTAGTCGATATCTTATTCATAATATTTTGGAAGGATCCTACAACACCTCTTGGTGGTATAACATTTTTAAAAACAATTGTTCTGGCAATGGGAATGGCAATGACTTCGGCTTGGAAAATACTAAGTCAATCCTTAAAGTTCTCACCTGACTTAAAATTCATTATGTAACATACTATAGGCTCTTCACTGCTATAGAAAAGAAACTCTAATCAAGTCAAAACTGCAAAACTAGCTTTTCAATCCAGTTCCTTAGACATAGAGTCCAGCAAGAAAAGTACAAGAAGCAGATAGCAGCAGTGCAAAGACGCGGAGCTCTACGCATGGCAAATTCATACCGAATTGTGTTGGAACCTGCCGTCCTTGTAGTCGCAGATGTGACCCCTATCGATCTCCAGCGGCAGAAAAAAAGTACGTCTACGACAAAAAAATGGAAAGTGGAGTGGAACCAGGAATCTAGGAGGCAGTGGCAAGAGCGCTGGAACTCGGAAAATAGCGGATGATGGACTCTGAAGCTGGTCAAGGATGTGGCTAAACGGAATGGATGGAAAAAAGCTACTACGGCGCCCAGTTTCTCACCGGATACCGACATTTCAACTCCTGTCTTCATAATATCTGTAAAGCAAATACTCCATATTGCCAGTACGGGGACTATCCCGTAGACGATGCAAACCACACTTTTTTGGTTTGGAAGAGATGAGAAGCTCAACGACAGGAGCTGGAAAGCAGCATCGGCGTAATCAGCCCAGAAAACATGGTCAAAAAGATACAGACGGGCGATCAGACCTGGACCCAAATTTGCTCCCTCATAGAAATCATACTCAGGACAAAAAAAGGGATAGCAAGGGGCAAACATAACTCTAAAAGATAGATGAAAGCCTCACCGGCAATATGGAGTAAGCACGCAGAAGAAGATAAATATGAAAAAGCCGGTCACCAACGGGGAAAGAAAACGACACCTTTCTGAAGTAATTCGAAAGCGGTTCCGGAGTGGATGGTGTCAAGATGAAAGAAGTTAAGGCAATTTTTAGAGGGTGAGAGTCGTGCTTGAAGCTGAGCGGTACTGCTTCTCGTCATTGTTAACTTTTCCATCATCCCCAAGGCAAAAAAGAAAAAAAATAATAATTATTTTGGAAGGATGGACACACAAATCCGTCACTCAGGTATTGGCCGGCGAAACTCTCTTAATATGTGGACTATCATATAAGCTCTATGAATCCCAATTTCGAAAAAGGCAGTCCAGTAGCACTTTACCAACAAAATCCTATTCAATGTTCTATGTCAACGTCTTAAGATCTACTACTTTGCGCTAATGCCCAGAACCAGCGAAGCTTCTGTTTTTGCAATATTTTGTTTAGCAGATACCGATTGGTAAGACAGACCGAATAGACTATATAGAATTTAAAAAAAAAATTTTTTTTGAATATAGTATTTCATTTTGCCACATCAAAAAGTGAATGTAAAACAAAGCTCCAGCCGAAATGATTTGTGTTCTCTAAAACAATATGAATGATCAAAAATTCACCAAACAACGTTTCCGGGATCGAAGGGCATATGATAATGCCGAGACACACTCTCCCGTTAGTAAATACGCTATCATGACAAATCCAAGCTTACACCTTACAAAGAAACTTACGGTTTGGCAACATTTTAGAGCATTATTAGATCGAAACTTAGATCTTAGCAAACATTTTACTTAAGCTAACTAAATTAATAATCTGGGCTCAAATCTCGACCAACACTGAAACGCAGAAGATTTTTCTGATGCCATCTCCCTTTTGGGGAGTATTGATTACGATTTTAGGATTGAGATTAGAATTTTCAAGAAATAAACTAGGCTTCATGTGCCTAATTGTCATATCACATCTATTTTTCTACATAAAAGTCGTATATGCCTCGAAATTAACTTCCAATGTCATATCCGGAATTATTAAAGATACCTGAAAGAACAACCATTAGCATTAGTAGAAGCGTATTATCTTCTAAACATAATGAAAGTGGAGTGTAGTGGAAAATGAAATCGCCAAGACTAAAGTTCAATCCTCGAAGTATAACAAATACTCGTATGTTTCGAGTAGAACGACAGATTGAATAGTATCTATGAAACAATATGTTGGATATAAATGCCGACCCCTCTTGCTGATAAAACTCCAAGATTTTATTGTAAAGTTAATCATTTCATTGTTTTTATACAGAAATCCAATGGAAAATAGTATTGAAGGTGCAACTTCTTTCAAAACGGTTTATCGATCTACACCAAACGGCCAACCTCTTAAAATGTGAAGCAAACCCACATTATTTGAAAAGACTAGACAGGATGCCTGAACTATCTCGTGGTGTTTTGTTTCAGAAAGCAAAATTAGTGCTACGAATGCTTCTGTACCCTAATAAATCAGTTACTGCAGCGGTATTTTCCTTCAAAAAAATTGGCCATGTGGTTTCATATTCGATATTTCAGGAGGTTAAAGACATCGACATCGTGGAAATCAGTATAAATCAGCAGCATCTATACAAAATAGTCGTTAATCCATATGATTATCAATTTACTGATGAATATCTCTGCCAAATGTTAGTATCTGTAAACTTTCTGCAACAAATTAATCGGCAACTAACCTTATGACTTTCAGCTTGGGAGATAGACTTTAAACTAAAGCGTTCCACTGATTTGTATCATGGAAAATTCCAACAAATGACAAATCGAAAAACACCACCTACTTGTATCTGTCGACCCCAAATCTGCATACAATGTTATGTTCCACAACTGGAAAAAGCGCTCCCGGAAACGAACGGAGTGAAAGGCTGCCGTGTATTTGACAGAGCCGCTTAGTGTAGAGTAAGCCAAACTAATGAATGCAAGGAATTACCAACTACTATGTTCCATTTCTAAGCTCACAAATAATAATAAGCCTTTAACAACCAAAATAAAAATGTGCATACGAAATACCGCTTAATCATTTCCCCCATTATTTATAAGTTTGCAGCAAAAAATAATAAAAAAAAAACAACTCTACTCTTGCAAATAAAACAACTCAAACAGACAGCTGAATAGCAATTGTTAAAGCAATTCATTTGGTCATGCTAAGTGAATTTCTGAAAAAAAAAAACGTCAAACAAGGTTACGTATGTGAAAGTGAAATTATGTTCACTTTAACAGGGGTGAAGCAAGAATACCTTTTGGCAAATTGCCATCACTAATGGATGTGTTAGGAAACCACAATCGTAGTTGTAGCCATAGCTCAAACCGAAACTGAAACTGAAACTGAAGCACTCGCTGTGAGTAAGTATAAACAAGTTTCAAGCAATTTTTTGTCTACCACATTTAACCTATAAAAGTTTGCACTAATTTACTCTTATCAAATGAAGAGAGAATAGAACTTAACCACGATAAATCGAAAACCCATTTCCAGCACTGTTGTTTCCAATTTGTTTAACAAACATTACTTTGCTACACAATGCCTATTATGGGTACTGATAAGGCTCATATTATGTAAAGCAGGTAACCAATTAATTTTCTTTGCTCTAGTTTTGCGTCATTCTACAGCGGGAGTTATTACCCGCATGTGGTGAGAATTGTCATCAACGAGGGCGAGTAAGCTCTACAGCTCATCAGTCAATCCATTTTACCACCCGTAAAGAACGAACAAACAGAAAACACACAACGTCAACAGGGAAAGTGTTTTTCGTAATTAGTTTAGCTTATCTTTATTTAAGTGTTGGGTTTTTTTTTTTAAAGAACAGATACTACCTCTTGAAAAAAAGTAATATTTTCGCTGAAAAAAACAAAAGAGTTGACATGCGAACTGGGTCTTTATCCACACATACGAGTAAAATTAACAAAAAGTCTTTTTTTGTGCATTACGTCGGTTCGATAAATAACCGTTGTAACCGTAATAAAATCGAAATAAACACATTAAAATGAAGAAATAAAAAATCCAAAGCAAAGGTAGGAAAAACCTGTTCTTACAAAAACTACAAACAGAAATGAAAGTAAAAACTCAAGGGCTTGCACTTTTTAGTAAAATATCCTGCCCGCCTGCTGGTAAATTGCAATGCAACACCACCAGACATTTCAACGATCCACATCCAAGTTTATCAGTATATGTGTGTTTGTATGCATAGTCTTTGGCTATATGTGCAGCAGGCCATTGAGAAGTTTGACCTAGTTTCATGCGAAACCCTCTGCACAAAGTCGTATCGACTTTAATATGTTGCTTCAGTTGCGGTTCAAGAAGAAAGTGCTTTCCATTTTTATTTCGCAGAAAAGACCAGAAAAAAAGTAAAATAAAAAAACTTGATCCTAACTGAAGCCAGGCGTACTTCCGTCCGTGGTAGCCATCACTAATGGGATTGCTGTTTTTGTTGTTGTGATGAGTATGATAGTTTCGATTCCTTATTTCGTATTTACAACTTTTGAGATACATTTCACGTTCGCCAAACCAGATGATATATGTACATATATATCTATACGAGTATGTGGTTGAGAATACAAGTACTCGTATGTAAATATAAAATGAAAGGGTTTTATTTTTCAATGGTGCTTTCTTAATTGTTGCACAGACGGCTGCACTTGTCATTGGATGCTCGCATTCACAACTCACTTCCAATCTTGGCCTTACCACCACAGATGGTATGAAAGAAAGTTTTTTCTTTTTTTTTTCTACCATTTCTGTGCGCGCATTGAGCATCTTCTATCGCCGCGTACGTATAATTAATTGCAGGCATTATTTATTTTTGTAACATTTTTCAAATTGCATGCAGAAAATTAGGTATAGTCAGAGTCTCACAGAGAATGCAACCGAAATATCCAGTGGTACTGGTAGTGGTGGTGCACCAATGTTTTCATTGTTCTATATTCGGTGCATTATTTGAATGAACAATTAGAACAACCACAGAATTGTAGGGCGTATTATGAATGGGAAGTATATACAATATAATTGTTGTTTGGTCTTTGGATGGAATGTCTGTAATTAGATGGTTTTGAGTCATACGGGAATCTAGGATGAACTACTTAAAACTATTGTTTCCAGCTTGTCATCAAGTCATGTCAAGATTTAGTTAAATCTCCGCTTTAGAACAGCTCGTTTTCTACGAAAGAGAAACTGGTGAAATAGTCAAATTTCTATGATTTTTCGGCTATCGAATTCATTGTTGAATGGTAGGATCATTGCAACCAAAACTACAAATTACACAAACCTAAGACCTGTTCAATGGGTTACAGAAGGGTCCCCAAACATGAGACGACTAGCTTGAAGACAAACCCTTACCTAGAAGTTGGGCTAAAACTTCCAAGACAATTTTTAAATGCTTATACTGACTAGAAAGCTAGTCTCTGATGAAAAGCGATATCGGCTCTATTGGTACAATTTAAAGATTATTGGAGAAATATTTATGTCAAGACGTTCAGAAGCAAAGGCAACAGCCTGAGGGTGGCAAACTATAATTTAAAGTGTTATGGACAATGGACCTATAACATAACAATGCACCAATCTACATAGTAAGAATAGTTAAGCAGTGGTTCAGACACAGCTACGTTAAAGTTTTGCTCTGGTCGGCACTTTCAGATCCAGATCCAAACATAATTGAAAACGTCTGGTGTTTCTCTACAGTTGATATTGCCGGAATGCAAATCAAAAATGCATGACAGGATATCTTCAAAAATTTTGACTGTCTTGTGTGTCTTCGAATCCGGTAAAGGAAGACCTGGGATAAGGAGTCACGCTCATGCAAAATAGAAACTCAGACAACTTAGTATGTGCAGTAGGTAATGCACTTGTAAGTAAGGTAGAGTGGTCACTGAATATAATATAATATGTCTCACTACTACAAATTTATGCTGCCAAAATTCATCTTAGACAAATTGGCGGATTTCTTATATTGTAATATACATACGAGTACATGACTGAGTTTAGAATGGCTAAATGTCTTCAGGCTCTATTTGGCCTGCCTAATTATTTTTGGCACAGATGAGGGGCTTGGTTTGTATCCCTCCGATAATCTAGCGACTGAGAAAATATACCTAGACAGAAATGTTGGCTTTTAAAAAGATCTTGATTGCAATATGAGTGCAATAGTGTAAAATAGTAGCTTAGACTTGGACCCAGGGCTCTTGCGTAGTAGCTGGTTCTTCCTGGACGTTGACTGTAACGTATTTTTCATTTGTTAAATTTAACTTCTCGAAGAGTTTGATATCAGAGAATATAGAATTTGATAAGCGACTCCAAACTTTTTATCTAGCATGTGTCTAATTATCTAGCATTTATGTCATTAATTAAATCGGTCAGTTTTTCAGGTTGCAAAGTGTCTGTCTTTAGCAAAACAAAAAAAAATTCCGAAAGTTAGTCATGTATTCGCAATGTCTAACTTCATGTATTACGTATATGGGGGCTTATTTGCAGAGTTTTTTTTTTTGTAAAAAGCTATCGTCTAACTGATATTACAAACTATCAGTAGCATTACTATGATAATCATCCTGTCCAAAAAGTTTACATTATGAAGTGTGGAAACTACTTGTACAGGTTGAATGAAAGACTCCCCGCTCTTGAAATATTCGGTTATCTACCGATAAATTCACAAAACCATTAATTTTAAAAGAGGAACTCCAAAGCTGTGCTTTGAATCACAATTGCTGTTTTAGTTTGCCGCCAGCAAAACTCATAGTGACAGAATAAAACTACGGATTTCTAAGTACTTTTCCAGCACTCTACCATATCTGCCCAGACAACACCGATTACTTGGTCTAAATTTGGTGCAAGCAAAGTATGGCAAGAAGTCAGCACAACTTCAAGAGAATTATTAATTTTAACAGACTCTTCCATATAAAGAAATATCGTTGAAAGTCAATGGCCATCATCTAGTCTAAAGAATTTCAATATCTAGGTGTTACCCTCGATAGAAAGTCTCTTTGGACTAATCGTAGAGGAGTCACCTCACAGAGGTGAATGGATCTACTGGATCTACTTTTAGTGGTAATTTTCCTGCATTCCGCTCTGCTCATATATGTGGAACTGGCAGTTCACCTTCAAAGCTAACCTACGGTTGAAAGGAAGTATTACATATATGACACAAGTTCGGTTAAGTTAAGTCAAAAAGCGGTATGGAGTGACGGAGAACCTTTTAGTTAAAGTTACCTATTTCCTCGCTAGCATTCGCATGTTATTGGGTTTGGTTCAACTCGCAATAAAGTTTCGAGTATATTTTCACCTTGACTACATCATTCAATGCCGTCTGATGCATTCGTGTTGCCCAGAATCTGAACTAGAAATAAATTTAGTTTAATCTTCAGGGATACTTTTAAAACTGATGAAAAACCTGACACTGACGACTTTAAAGAAAATGACGATTGACTACTTTAAGATTCTTTCCTCATCAGGTAAATGTGGGCCAATTTGAATATTATGAAGAATAGGTGTAATCTGCATATGTTTTGCATCTACACCATAGCCTCCCTTAAAATCTCCAAACTTGATCTAGAATTCAAGACGTTTCTAAATAAATTTGGAAGGCTGCATTCACAAAGTGGTATCTTAGTTCTAGTTTAAAATGGGAGCGCGATAGATGATATAATATGATGATTTTTCAGAACCTACGATTGCCTACATCCTCAATCAGGATTTTCGTTGTTGTTGGTAGGACTATTAAGTGTGTGACCAGACCCAAGTCAAAAAAAAACCTTTTGATGTCAGCAGCATTCTTGTGCCATTCAGCAAAAAAGACTGCAAATTGTTGAGTTGCATCTTGGTTGGATACTTAAGTGACAACATCTACTGCGACACTTTTTGTTAGGTACCGCGAATCATTTCTTCTCTAAGAGAGCAGTTACTAAGTGTGAGTATTGGTACTGTAGGTATTTTATCAATTAATAGAATCAATTAATAAACGGAAGATTGAAGATCTGTAGTAATTTAAAAGATACAAATAAGGAGTATAAAAGTATTGCTTCTCGTCGGGCTGGTTTGAAAAAAAAAAACTGACTTTCTCTAGATGAGGGTAGCATAACGATCTAAAAATAGACACAGCTATTTCGTTTAAAGATTAGAAAATATAAACTTCTACAAACAGTCTAGTATAACAGGTGCCAAGCGCAGGATAATCAAAACATTTAAGAAGACTGGGTTGACTACCAATGTCAGACCTTCAACGCATGTTCGAGACATCCAAGTCCGGGTAATTCATGACGGTCAAGAATTGAACATTTCAAGAAGCAATTTACAGCGTATTTCAAAATCTACCAACAGCAAATTATAGGTGAATTTTCCAATAAAACCATCTTCAACCATGAGGTTCATTTTCATTTTGATCTCTACTTAAACACGCAAAATTGTCACGTTTGGAGTGACGAAAACCCATTGATATTTTATGTGGACGAAATGCATCCAAAATGTGTCATTTTTTGTCATCATTGGAATACCTTTTTTGAAAACGCTGCCGGAAATGCCAAAATAGATCATGATGGACGGTATTGAGGGATGATATCCCATTTTTCTTGTACGCGAAATGGATGGTATGAATCTGGAAGGTATGTGGCTTTAACCGGTTGGTACCACTTGCCACATGTCATGTGAAACAACGTCCGTAGGAATGTCTCCGGGTAATAATACATGAGACTTTCACGTAATCTCCACATTGGCCAATTAGAAACAACCGCCTAGATCGTTAAATTTAACGGCTTTAAACTTCCTTCTCATAGTTTTTTTTTTAAGTTTCAAAGCTTTTCTCGATAAGAGAAAGGAGATCTGATTATGTATTACTGAAATTGATACCAAACGCTGATTGAAAATTTCGTCAAAAGAGCGCAAATTTGCCAGAAAAGATAAAGTTGGATATTATTCAGGTTTTCCACCCTTGTTGGGATACACTCTAGTACACGAACTTGGTATTCAATAAAAGTTCTAGCCTTCCAATTCTACCAGCGTTTTTAATAAGATTCTCTCTGGTTTGAGAAGGTTTAGAAAATTGTGGCGGATTTCTGAACATGAGCTCACACTCCATATGGTGTCAATTGAACAACCTCATCCACAAATTGACTTTTAGACTAAGACTTTTAGGTAAGAGGTATAGGAAACAAAAGTTGTTTGAAACTGTCTGTAAACTACAGATAAGTATATAAAAATGATGTAATAATGGTGATGATATAAAGATGCATTACTTCCTTACAGACGTTAACAGGACTGAATAAAAATCCACCTTCTCCCTATAGTGAACAGGCTTCTTCCTGTATTTTTAAACTTTTAGATATTACATTAAAGGGGGATAATATCCGAATGAAAAGGGGTCCCTACAACAAAAGATTCTTCAACTTTCATGAAGATCGATAATATTTGACACCTTTTCGACTCATTTAATGCAACGTAGCTAGTTTTTGCTTTTGCTTCAGTCTTTACTTTAGGTCGAATAATGTGGTTAATCGATACCAGATACGCACTTTCTGCAGTATTAGACTATCCTATTAGCTATTAGCTGCTTTATTCTAGGGATTTTTTCAAACCAGATTGTTTCGCAGATTAAGGAAAGTTCCTGAATTTCGTTTTTTTTTTCATAACAGCGTGAAGGAAAGTTCCAAATTTCGTTGTTTTGATTGCGCTGAAAACCGGAACTTTTTGAAAAACAAATCATTTCTCCTCCGGAATATTGATGCAGTTTGAATTTTATGCAATGTTCTACTCGACTAAACTTTGAAAAATTCAAGGAAGTTCGAATTTATTTAACCATCAGGGTTGTAAAATATTTGAATCTTTATCGCATGGGGATATCATTGCAATTATCGAATTTTCAATTCGAAATCAACCACGGAGACGAAAAAATTTTGCGATTTTAATTTATGGCTTTTAAGTCCAAGTGTCATTTCTTTTTTTCTTCACTTCCGACTTAACTTTTAATTGTTGGTAGAAAAATTGCCTGCACTACAAGATCAGATTTCCTTCAAGGTAAAGAAACGAATCCAAGATAAACCAATGGGGAACTTTTATGAACGAAATAAACCACAATTTGAGGAGAAGAAGAATATATGCTATTCCGAACAGAGACTTTTACAAATTAGTATGCTCGTAGAGTGCATTTGTAAAGTGAAACTTAACAACCATTCCACATTGTTTGCTAAGAGTTTTATGCACGCCCTGTAACAGTGTACAAAGATCTATTTTTTACTGTTTTACTCTTTCTACTATGAACAATAGCACACTATAGCACCAAATTTTGTAACTTCTCATAGCCGAATCAATCGATGGCTTGAAAATAAAAGAGTTGAGCTGCGAACTAGCATAAATCCACAAACTACAGTTCTTCGTTTGTTTTTTGTCCCATTGTTCTCTTTCTAAAATGATGTTTAAATCATGACTTGCGATCCATCTTTTTTTTCTTTAATATTCTCTAGGTTATTCACGAAATGGGTGGACTAAGCCATCACTACATAGAAAAGCACAATAAGATCGCAAATTAACACCACTGCATGCTGTTTTTATTTCCTTCACACATTAGGTTGTGTTAGAAATTCTTCTAATTAACAATTCACTGACCTATATTCATTTGAATTTAATCTCTCGGCTTTGTCAATATTGTCATGTGTCTGGTTTTGTGAATAGATTCCACAGTGCTACACTTAAAATTCTCACCTGATAGCTCTAAGATTTTGTTTTGGTTATTTAATCCTTTGTCAGCTGAAATAATCCACAAAAAATTTTTTTTTTCTCTTTTAATATCCAAAATGGCACTTTGTATAGTATTTGCTCTATCCAATTTGGTTTACACTAAAATTGATTTAAAATTTTTTATCCTTAAAAATCACAAAGAATTTCTTTTTCAATTCGATTTGAAACACACTGTATAAGCAAGCACTGGTACTCGTAAATTTGTTTCTTTTCGATTTTGGTTTATTTTTCTTAAGAAATTATTGCAAATGTACACAAGGATCGGTTGGATTGTTTCGATTTGTCTACTTTAAAATAGAAACGCTTTCAGCCAGCATGAAAAACAAATAAAAGAAAAAAGGAATAATTTAAGAAAAAAAAACTGACAAACAACACACCTCTCACCAGATCCGAAGCTAACATGGAAATGCGGCAGTCCCGAATCAGTATCTAGATTTTATATCGCGTGAAAGTTGTGACCCCTTTCTCCACTTTGCATGGCACTTTTTCTCAATCGAAATCCATTCGCACAAACGAGAGAGAAAGAGTGTATAACATTGGAATTACCACAGTGTAACGTACACACAAGACTCCGTCAACATCAGCCATCAGGCAGTAACCTGGTACCAGCAGCAGCAGAAGCAGCAGTAGCAGTAGCAAAAGTGGCAGCAGCAGTATTTCCACAATGTAATGTACATACGAGTAGATGGAATTTTCTTTCGAAATATTTTTGACGTAGTCATCGTTGTCGTTACTATCGCCTATTGTTATTGTTGGTTTCGAGATATTTACTCACAAATTTGTCACTTGCCGAATGTGTGACAAGGTAAAGGCTGACGTCGTTGTCAATGCCGTTACCACCACGGCGGTGGCCGTTGAGGAGTCTCTTAGGTAATGCTTAGTTTTAGTCAGCCCTCTGGTTTTGCTACAAACAAAAAACAAATACGAATTTTGCAACCTGATACGGCTCAAATGAATCATTCAAAGCGGACATGATTTTAGCTATCCTCTTAACATTTACATTTCGAAATTGATTTTTTTTTCTCACTTCTTTTACCCAGAGTGTTTCATTAGTTGCTATGTCTAGTATCCAAAATAGGCTACTCTCCAATCTGGGATATATGATCCAGTCTAATTGTATTGAGATGACCATCGATTTGAATTTCAATTGACGTGCTTCTCTATGTCAACATCGACTTCGATCCGCTTCGATCGGATGGAATATCACTTTCACTTGTGTTGGCGGATTTGTTTTCGTTCTGCACTTGGATTTCCAAAAAAATAAAAAACAGTCTCAGACCCAAGCAACATCAAGTCCGAATGAATAACTGAGAGAATGTTTTTTTTTTTTTTTGAGATTTTTATTATAGGTCATGGCCTCATCATCATCGGTGAAGTGGCATGCTGAGGCGTGGTAGGAGCGCATGTTGTTTGAACGTCTGGGATGGGTAGTCAGTTTATTTTACGTGTTCTTTTTTGAACAACATTTCGTAACAATAACGATTTTTAAGAACTTTTACTTTCTACCTTGGGTAGAATCATTGTTGCCTACCTATACATGTGTACGAGTACTTGTATTCTTTTTTGAAGAACGATCTTTGGGAATACGATTCGAAGTGAAGTAAGAGCTGTAACTAATTATGTTAAGGAATTGCTTGGACAGTTACAAGAAGTTGTGAAATTCTAAGATATACTTACAAGTGTTCAATTTAGATGCTTTCTAAAGAGATTTAAAAAGTGTTTCCACCAAAAACGATTTTTGATATTTAATTTGGTTTTGGCAGTATGGATTGGAAGTAGATTTTGTCTCGGATATGTCCACTAGATAATTTGTTACAAAGGTAATAAAGTCCTCATTTCAAAATAAGTAAGCGTAAAATTATCGCAAAGTTTGCGTCTTATAATTCCTAAGAGAATCTCGACTGCTTTTGAAATGATGTAGAGAAAGAGGTCTTAAATTTTCTAGGCTTGCAGCCTTATAATCGACTAAAAGCATATAACTTTGTGCTTGGCAGTCTTCAAATAAGTAAATTAGACTCTCACTGAAGTAGCAGTAGCGGCAGATACAAACAAAGTGTATAAGAGAAACAGTGAGTTAAGGATTTAAAAAACTGCAAATTAAGCAGCTCAAGATTGAAAATTCACACCCGGTTGGTATAGAGCAAACGAGTTGAAGCAAGCTGCAGCTAATAGAGCATCTACGAGTATGCTTTGTTCAACTATTTTTGAGTTACCTCTGAATGAACTTCCGCTGGAGTTTCTGCCCAACTCTTCCTTGCTGATTAAAGCTCATATGGTTACACTTATCATTTTACAGATGTTATGATACGGTGTTTATAGCAGCTAAATGATTTTTTTTTTGCTTTGCGCAGGATCTTTTTATTTCGGAACAAAGCACTTATACAAAGAATAAGCTCATTGTAGTGTTTATTTGTTCCTTTTATAAATTTATGAAAATGTGGGCATAGTTCGAGCACCCACTATATCAAAGCCGAGTATTTGCAAACTGATGAAAATATCAGTTGGATATTCAAAGAGAAAATAGACAGGTGGTGTCACTTACATATGTATGTCTAGCATATTTAAGTAACTAACAAACTTCACATACTCCGTCTGTTCTTCACAATTAGCTCATTCCCATTGAATGCAATCATGTATGTCCTCGCTTGGGGGACAGAACAAAGTTTACTTAACGAGCAGTGTAGTCTAAGAATGTCGTATTCCACAAAGACATCAGATCTATATCCTTTATTAGTTTCAAAGCTATCCGCGAAGGTTCGACTACAATCCCTTCCTAGCTTAGATTCTGGCCAAAGACAATATTGAGCACTAGAAAATTATATTTCGTATTCTAGCGACCACAGCTCTTTTATCATTGCTTCAGTTCATTGGATCAAACAATATCGACACAATAGGATATCGAGAATCCAGAGAGAGTGAAACCCATGATATGATATGATAATCCTGCAGGTGAGGCTCGCTGTTCATTGAGGTTTAAAGAAAGCATCAATGACGTATTTGTGTGAAAACCCATTTTGTCAGTAATATGTATGTAACGCGCTTAAATGATACTTAATACTCTTTTTGTACACTAACGGATGTCGGGAAAAGGAAAAAGAGGAAAGTGGAATACTATTTCAAAATGGTTTTTTGGTTAACACAATAGTTTGGAACCCTTTGGGTGCTATCTACTATGATACACAGATACCTAGCTTTGTTGGGAAAATGGGTAGTAACACCTTTCAGCATAAAATAGCTCCTCCTTTTCAGTTGTAAGAGTTTTGACAGTCCAGCAAACATCAAGTACATCTTCTTGTTGTCTTTGTTGTAGAGTAAATACGTAGTGTTTAGATATTTTCCGATAGATGGTCTGGTTACAATATCTTTGTATGACTGAACATAGGCATTAGAACTATTGAGATTGTCAAGCAATGAGTCGACAGATATACAGCATAGCACTACACTACACCGTCTACTATCATTGCTTTAATCAACAAATTCAGTAGTTCGTCTACGCCGTTTTGTTCGAGCAAGTTAAACATGACACAGTGCCAATTTCCTGTCGAAATCGTCTAAAAATTTTAAAGGATAGTCTTGAAAGATATTCGGTGTTGCGTATAGCATCTTAGACATAGCCAAATTCGTCAAAATTAACTTACTTAAGTTAATTAACAACGGAAGAGAAAGACAATGGCACTACAGACTGATTTTTATAAGTTTCCCTATAAGATACGGTACATATATGCCCAATGTCCTAAACATGAAGTTGATGAAAGGTTAGGAAAGGAGGACATCTTTGGTAACACAGTCGGTAAATATAGAATGCACGACACCACCTCCGACAACGAATTCAGAACTATCGATATCACTACGGACATATCATCGTAGCAAGCACATGGTTCCCGCATCTTAACCAGATTGATCTACTGGATTCAATGCAAAGCGCAAGGTACGAATACAGATATCCCGAACGCCACTAAGGAGAGGAAGGTTTGATGTCAGAAGGTAGTAGGGCCTTTTACGATCCAGTGTCCTTTAGCTCTAGTATCTCGCCCCAAAACTCAGTGGCAATGCTGGGAACAAGCAACCAAACATGCCCTATCTGATGTGCTAGGCTTTGCCCGACCACCACTGTAAAACCCCGAGGTTCCCACTGGCGCACTCAGATGACCAGAGCGGCAGTGTATTCCACGAGCAAAAAGGGAGGACAGGCACCAGCTTAGCGAAAATTGAGAAATGTTTTACCTGGAAAGACGTTTACAAATTTTACCAGAAGGTAGAACATAACAAGTCAACAAATTACCCACGGAAGCCAGCAAAGTCGAACAAGAAACCTTGTGGTAAATTCGCAGTGAGTGCCACTTGTGCAGGCTGTTAAGCCACAATCAAAATTCCGCTCTGAGACAGAACAACCTATTCAATCTAGAGGATGATGGGCATCAATTGAGTCGATCCTACCTCGACCAAGTAAGGATAGCCATATATAAACTTAAATCCCAAAGGCCGTGGGAGATGATTTTGTGTAGAAGATGGTCTAAATTATGTCCAAAATATGGTCAAACAAAAATATGTCAGGCGAATGGAACCTCAGCATTGTATGCCCGATCCTGAAGATAACATTCCCTCCGGTCTGCGCGACTATACAGGCATCACTTTTCTCAACATCGCCTATACATAAATTGTATGTTCCTATAGTATGACCTCGAGTGTTGGTTTCAGACGAACAGGAATACTGAATCTTTCAAGACAAAGTTATCGCGAATGCTAGGATATTTGGTATAGTGGAACAGAAAAAAAAACAGAATACAAAGAAGTCAAATACACAATCAGTCTCCATAAAATTCGTTAAATAAAAACTTTTTTTTATCTTCGTGTCAAAGACAGCAAGAGTTAAAAATACACTCTTTGGAATCATAGCTGCATAATGATGATTACTCGTGGAATACTATTCCCAGGTGAAATACACAGCAGTTGGCAAACTTGGTGCCAAGTTTCTTTAAAGTCTCCCAGGAAAAACATGGTTGCTATGGTCGCAGGAGCGTGTTTCAGAACCATGGATATGTAAAAGTTAGGTAATGAATATTACTTCCATCCCAATATAGGCACAACAAGCTAGGATCCGCCTATGAAACGGCGATGGATATCTTCACACCCCTTAAATCATGTCCGTGGATCCACCATAGAGCAAAGCTGGGATGATGTGATGTTTTGTCCGGTTCGTCAATGTTTGCTTTGTTACATGTTGACATGTAACATACGTATACTTTCAGTCAGTATCTCAAACCAGACAGACGTGCTTTTCTTGTTCTCCCTTTAATTACTTTTCGTCAAATTGCATTTTCCGGTTCTTAAACCCAGTGCTTGAATTCTCGAATTCTTTTTTTGTTTGTGCATTTTTTTTCAGTGCAAAGCCCCTAAATATATAAAATTGCAACCAAGCAATACAAAAAAAATAAAAATAAAAACAATATTTATACCCTCACTGACCTACACAACTGCATTTCTGCATTTTCCGGTTCTTAAACCCAGTGCTTGAATTCTCTAATTTTTTTTTTTTTTGTTGTGCAATTTTTTCAATGCAAGCCCCTAACTATATAAAATTGCAACCAAGCAATACAAAAAAAAAAAAAAATAAATAAATAAAAACAATAATTTCGACCTAATATTTATACCCTCACTGACCTACTCAACTAAGTTAAATATGCCTTGCGGAATTGCCAATTGTGTAATCGATGACTGCAGTGCTGACTGGGTAGCTTGCAAGGGCATCTGTGGGAAAGCCTTTCATGCCGTTTGTGTCGGGTTAAACAAAAGAAATACGGTGTTTATCAAGGAATTCTCTGATAACCTCCTTTTCTTCTGTGATGAGTGCAAGTGTATCTCACTCTCGCATGTTCTTTTGGCAATAAAATGCCTAAGTGATTCCAATGACTCCTACCAAGACGCACTCGCGAAAAAGATCACGGACAAAATTTCGGTCATCGAAAGCAGTGTTAAAAGTGTTGAAGAGTTACGGAACTCAGTGCAGACCTCAGCCGAACTAATAAAATCCAAAGTAAGGCATATGGATAAACAAATTGCTGGTCTAATCGAGTTAGACTCTGGGAGATCCAGGAATGAAGAAACTCCCTTAGGTCACCTGGATAAAGTATTAAGTGACATCAAAGCCATGTGTTCTACGCAAGTTATATCCAACCAAAAAACTTGCGAGTTGATAAGCTCTCTGCGTGACGACATTGACATTCATTTCCAGTCCTTACCAGAATATTCCCTATAATACATCACTAATGGCTGAATTAATGGAACCTGAAGTGGATTCACACTCACCCCCACATACAAGTCATCTGCGGACGGTTCAACCAACTGATTCTTGCTAAGTTTCTTCCAACCTGATAATAAAGACCACATCTACGTCAACACCTCCAATCGCTGCCCCACGGAGGCTTATCAATCACTTCAACTCAACTTGGACACCATCTGAATGGCAGCGTAGACTTGATAAGCTTGCTTCGAAAAATCAATTGGTCACTACGCTTCTTATAAAAGGCGCCCCACCACACGCTGATGCTGATTGGATCTCGAATTTCTTCGTAAAGAAATATGGCATTACCATTAGCCACTGTAATTTAATTCCAACATCTCACCACAGAAGTAAGCGCAGCTTCAAGCTCAATATGCCGGCCAAATACGAATGGCTATTCCATAATCCAGCCAGCAACAATTTCAACCTTGGAAAGATGCGTGTCTGCAAATGGTTGGAAAATACCATCAAGAAGCAGGATAAAGTCAAGCAGTCCGTTTTACCTAAACCATCTATAAAGGTAGCAAGTAAACCCAATTTGCCAAGACCCACCTCCTCTTCTCAAAACAAACCCAGCTCCAATTGGAGCTTTAAAACTAAAATTTTTCCTAATTTTAAGCCTCCTACCCATACTCCAACTCTGTCTATTCCACCCCAAACCAAGCCCCGACGTCAAAGTGTCTCTTTTGACTTAACACCTATCTTAAATCCCGCTTCCAGCTCGCCTTCTCCCTCGATTTCACGGGCCCCAGTCTCTATTTTTGATACGCCACCAAACCCAACTAGCAACTCAATTCCCAACTTCGACCTTAAAACTGGAGCTAAGTACCCTAATTTCATTAACTCCCATACCCTAAACCCCACATCTCATCCCTCATCCAACTCCATATCCAATCATTTATCTCCCTCCTCCAATGCTCCTATTCTTGATCCCCTTTTCCCCCCCACTGTTAAACTAACACAGCAAACCAATGGCACTACAGAAAGTCGATATGCTCTCTCTAGGCTCAGAGAAAGAAAGATATATGAAAACATTCGTCTCTTTCTTGCCTATCTACATGACAAATCGGACTCGGTCTGCTACGAAGGGAAAACCAAAACCAGCGTCATGGTTTCCATCCAGCAGGAAGGCCTCACTACCGACCCTATCAGTCTCAGGAACCTTTATGTCAGGTACCACGAGATTTTTAACATGTCCCCTCAGAAAGTAGCAGACGACCTCGCTACATTCGGCAACTATGTTCACTCTAAACGAGTATCACATCTACAACGAAGCCGAGCCGACCACGACAAATTTTTTCGTCCATAACGTGCCTCCCTTGCCAGCGCTTAAACCATCCTGCCTCACACTTCCACCCCACAACATACCTCTTACATTTTACTACCAGAATGTAAGAGGTCTTCGCTCTAAAACCAATGCTGTCCTACGTCAATCGCATGCTCTTCCCTTTGATACGAGTATCTACGCCTTGACCGAAACCAATTTGATTCCCGACATAAAGAACCAGGAATTGTTCCCTCCTACTTTTAATGTTCTCCGCGACGACGATCCTACCCGCACAAATAAAGATTCCCCCTGTCGAGGCGTCCTACTGGCGATGAACAACAGACTTAACTCTTCCCCCATTACAATTTCTTCATCCTCTAAAGCCGACTTTGTCACAATAAAAATATCACTGCCTCTCAAGTCCCTTTACGTGCTATATCCTACCAGCTCAACCTATTGAATCTTACCAATTTGTTATTGATGCGATCGATCATTTAATTGACCTGTCAGACCCTATTGATGATATCCTTATTTTTGGCGACTTTAATCTTCCTCAACTACAATGGACTCCATCAGATGATCAATCGTTTTTCATCGCTTCAAATGCCAACTCAGCTAAGGAATGTCTCTTCTTAGATCGCTTAACAGACTCAAGTCTATGCCAAGTCAGTGGTATATCCAATTTTATGGGCAGGCAATTAGACCTTATTTTCACAACAGATCCAATTAACTCCTCAGTCTCACTTTGTCCCCTAGCTCTCTCAACAATCGATAACTACCATCCCCCCCTTCTACTTTCATTTTTTCATAACTCTTCATTCCAGTCCACTCCCCCTACAACTCTCTCATCCCACGACTTTCATAAAGCAAACTTTCACAAAATCAGTGAATATCTCAGCAGATCCCTCTTTAACTTTCACAACCTAAGTATAAATGATGCCTTATCCATTTTTTATAAAGAAATATTTAATTCTTTTTCCCTTTACGTTCCGTTTTCCCGCCTTAAAACATCATCTACTAGTCCTCCCTGGTATAATCGCAAGCTTCGTTCCTTACGAAATCAGAGAAATAAGTTATGGGCTCTTTTCCTGCGTACCAGATCCTTTACCGACTATTCCAACTATCTTGGTGCTTATCTTCATTTCACCGAACTTTACGATTCCCTTTACCAGGACTACCTTAACAATGCGCAAGTCAACCTTATAAACCATCCTAAGTCCTTTTTCCAATTTGTTAACTGCAAAAGAAAGTCCGATGGTTACCCTCCTTCCCTCTCTTTCAACAACAGGTCATCAACCGACCCACTCACCATTGCCAACCTATTTGCCACCACCACAGATCCATCCTATTTTAGTTACCTACTGAACTTCTCCAATGGCCCACTTCTCTCTCATATTTTTGATCCGTCTTATATCGAACATAAATTACACCAACTCAATGACGAATTCACACCCGGCCCAGATGGCCTCCCTGCCATATTTCTTAAAAAATGTTCTTCCTCTCTTTCCCTTGCCCTTTCTAATCTCTTCCGTCTATCCCTTTCACAAGGAGAATTTCCCCGATCCACAAGAAAGGATCAAAGAATGAAATAACCAACTATCGTCCCATCGCTAAACTCTCTCATATACCCAAACTCTTCGAAAGTATTTTGTATGAAGCTCTAAGCTTCCAATGCAAATCACTTATTTCTCCTAGACAACATGGCTTCCTAAAGGGTAGGTCAACCACCACAAATCTCGTTGAATTCGTATCCTTTGCCATCTCTGCCCTAGAAAATGGCAATGAATTCGATGTAGTTGCAACCGATTTTAGCAAAGCCTTCGATAAAATCTCTCATCGGTTAATCATCTTTAAATTGTCTGCCCTCGACTTTGAACCCATATTGTTGAAATGGATATCCTCTTACCTCAAAAACCGTTTTTACAGTGTTCGTTTTAGGTCAGCCCACTCCGCTCCATTTTTGGCCACCTCTGGAGTTCCACAAGGCAGCCATCTCGGTCCTCTTCTTTTTATATTAACCATAAATGATCTCGATATGATCATCAAACACTCGTCTGTCTCCCTTTACGCCGACGATACCAAATTTTTCAAAACCATTTCCTCTCCCCATGACTCTTTCCTCCTTCAACAAGATCTTGATAGTTTTTCGATCTGGTGCCTCAAAAATTCTTTGGAACTTAACATCGCCAAATGCCAATCCATCACATTCTCACATAAGCGGAACCAATCTCCTCCCCGACTCTATCTTCTCCATAACCAACCTATCTCCTCCGTACAATCTCTTCGTGACCTCGGCATTTTGTGTGATAGCGAGCTCAACTTCCGTTTACATATGGATGAGATAATCCTCAAAGCCAACTCTGCACTAGGTTTTGTAAAACGGCGATCCAAAGAATTCAACAACCCATACGTGACCAGGTCCCTCTATATTACCTTTGTTCGCCCCCTCCTAGAGTACGCCAGTCAAGTATGGTCCCTATATCATCGTGTTCATATCTCGAGAATTGAAGGCATTCAGCGCCGTTTTCTTCGATTTGCTCTCCGAGGTATGCCATGGGACGATCCTTTTAATCTGCCCCCCTATCAAAACCGTCTCAACCTTATCAACTTTCTCTTCATTCATCGACTCCTTTCAGGTCACGTTGAATGCGCGTCCCTTCACAACTCCATTTTCCTCAACACTAACCCACGTAATCTACGTACCCCCCGACTCTTCTATCTACCAACCCACCACACCTCCTATGGCGCGAACGAACCAATCTCCCGTATGCTACGTCAAATCAACTCAAACCCTACCGTCTTTGATTTCCACCGCACCACTCCCTACCTCAAATCCGTTCTCCTTCACCACTCCAACCAACCTTAGTTTTAAGTTTTAGTTTAAGTTTAATTTGTAAGTTATAGCTTGTATTAAGCCGAATAAATGGGGGCGTTCGCCCCCACCAAAATATATATTGCGCGAAATTTCTGTAGTCACCGATTAATATATGAAATATGCAAGGTCTCTTAAGGGTACTACGTACAATTCAGTTCTATTACTTTGAGTTAACGGTTGAGTGTCTGTAATCAATATTGAAAGCGTGAACCAGGCCTGTTCATGAGAAATTGTTCACATTACCAATCGTGCAAATTTTATGGCATTGTATAGTACAAGTAGTCAACAGTGTTGTGGAAAACAAAAACAACAAATTTAGTTTGAATCTATATTCATGAAATTAATGAAATATTTTTTTTTCCTAATGACTAAAAGAATTAAAATGCAGATTTGTGTAATGACGAAACAGAAACATGAGAGTGTATTTCCCAAAAGAATAACAACTCGTATGTACATATGAAAGACATAACAAAAACAAGTATATACAAGGTGGCGCAAAATTAATTGGAAGATGGTATAATTTTTGCAAATGGCGTGGTACGTCAATCATATTTGACATTTGTGAACTAAACAGCAGCAGTATACAAACAGACAAGCAATGGAGCGCTATATTCCGCAAGAGCCTGCAATAATCGGTCGGTGGTGTTAGCGCAGCGTATCGCGCCAATTGGGCAAACATTCCGGCGCTTAGATACTCGACTCGAACAGAGTGGAACCACAGGAGACCATGCAGGGCGTGGCCACTACCGGACTGGTCGTTCGACCGAGAATATGACGGTTGTGGCTGCCGATGTCGCTAAGAACGAAGAAACATCAACAAACATCAACATCAACATACAACGGGCCACGCAATTGGGCATCACTAGACGGACCATATAACGAATTTTAGTGAAAGATTTACACTTATTCCCGTACAAAGTGCAAACAGTGCATCAATTAATGCCTCCTGACCGTCAGTCGCGAGTGAATTGCTGTAAGGCCATCCTCAATCTCAACAACGAAGAGGACGGTTTTGTATCGAAAATCAGCATGAGCTACAAGGCACATTTTCACTTAAGCAGTTACGTTAAAAAGCAAAATCCTCATTTTAAGGGCTCTGGAAATCCGCGTGTGATGCACAAGGAGCCATTACATCCACTCAAAGGCACTGTGTGGTGCGGCGTTCACGCTGGAGGAGTTATTGGGCCGTATTTTTTTGAGGACGCCATCAGCAATACGGTCACTGCAATACGGTCACTGGCGAACGAGTTCTTACTGCCGGAATTGGATGACCTGGGCTTAGTGAACATGTGGTTTCAACAAGACGGTGCAACCGCACACACAGCCGGTAGACGGTAGCCACTTGACGGATATCATTTTTTCCACTTAACAGAAACAATTTTAAGGGTCAAAATAAAAATTTCCATCACTCAAAATCATTTTTTTATTCAGTAAAATAGTAATTCAAAAACAAAATTGGATGATTAATTTTGCGTCACCTTGTATAATACAATATATGGCAGTGTGTAAAACTAAAGCAACAAATACTACAAAACGTTTGCTGGGAAGATATTAAATTTGAAATTGTGTTTTCAGGTATTTTTTGCTATGCAGTCCTTAGTGTTTGAAAGATTACTCGCTTATTCATGAAACCCCGCAAAGGTTTTCAATGGGATTCAAGTCTGGTGATTGTGCCAGAATTTTCACTCGGATTGTTATCCCTTACATTTCCCATTGTTTTATATATGACATGTGGCAGTGTCTTGTTGAAACCACATGTCGTCCACAAAAAACTGGACTATTATGCTGCAATAGCTACAGCCACATTTTCAAATAACTATGAATCGAAGATGCCTCCATCCCAAAATCGGCACCAAACAGTGACACTTTGTGAATGCATTTGTTTCTCGAGGATCTGACTGCGATTTACAAAGCCATCAAGATAAAAATGAGCCTCATCGCTCATCATGACTCAGTTCTGGAGTCAATTGCACTTTGTACGCATGAAAATGCAAAACTTTCGTGAGAATACGCTGTAGAAACCTTCTCGAAATGTCCAATTCTTGATCACGGTGCCGAATTGATGTTCCTGGACACTCAGCAACACTCTCACGAAGTGCTTCGATGTTTTGTGTTGGCCGACTGTGTGGGCCAGGACCTAGCTTCTCGCAAGACCTAGCTATTGCCTTTTGTTGAATCCCATCGGCTTTCCTGAGAAGCTCTCTCACAGTCAGAATTACACATCGGATTGTGTTAACGGGACCTGCGACCGAAATCCATGAAATGTTCTTTCGTTCTTCATTCGTATAGCGCTTCATTTTTAATAGCCCTTAACTGTCAGCTGTCACGCTGTCAAACTTCAAATCTTACGTAAATTTTGGGACGTCCTTTATACGTATTAAAATAGCAGAAGCTGCAGCCCTAAATCCATACGAGGGGAAGTGTCTTATTATGAAACTCTCTTTGTTTTAAAATTTAGTGTTTGAGCGCCATTTGCCTGGATTTTTTGCGTGATAGCTTTGTAAGCAAGTCGTTGGTTGTGTTCTTGCGAATTTCGCAATGTTAAATTTATTTGAGTAAAGAGTTTGCCTGCACTTTTGTGTTTCTAACAAAATATCATGTGCAAAACCATTGAAAATGTTAACGGTAGCCTATGAGGACTCGACAATGTCGAAAACAAACTAACCAACAATCATCGGAATTGCGCTTCTCAGACGAGCCAAATCCCAAAAAACCACGACAGAGTCGATCCAAAATCGGGCATTGTTGGCTGTTTTCTTTGATGGCCGTGGTTTGACCATTCCGAATTTCTTCAACCAGACCAGACCGTATATAAGAAGTATTACGTGAACGTTTGAGGGAAAATGTTCATAGTTAGAGGCAAAAATTGTGGAGAAATAATTTGTGGTTTCTTCACCATGACAACACACCGGCTCACACATCTCATCTTGTACGTGACTATTTGATCAAAAACAACGTGCATACCGTTCCGCAAGCTCCGTATTCACCTGATATGGCTCCTTGTGACTTTTTTCCTATTCTAATGACTGAAGTTACCACTTCGCGGAAAGTGGTTCGAGACGATTGAGGCGATAAAGGAGAATTCGCAGAAGGAGCTGAAGGCAATTCCAAAATCTGCCTATGAATATGTGTATTGATTGCAATGGAAATAGTTTTGAAGCGAATAATAAAATGAATATCGATGAATAATTGAACCATCTTCGTCTTAGTCTTAGTTTTAGGTAGGCGGTCATTTACCACACAGGTCACGTCAAGCTCGATTGATCTTTCCTGTTGCAATAGTGCGGAATGCCATCTTTTTTTAAGAAAAGATGGAATGAAGGCTTCTATATCGGCTGTGGGTCAAGTGTGCATTACACTGGTGATGTGGAGGCATGCAAGTCTTTCTAGCAGCTGTAGCTTTTTTTGTTCCAACATCGATTACACCATACCTGAACTTTGGTTTGACAAAGACTTCCATGTAAGCTTCTCCTCTAGGTCTTTCTGGAAAGAAGATGCTTTCATGGAGGACAGGTCAATCCACTTTTACACAGATGGATCTAAAACCGATAGCGGGGTTGGTGGCTGTGTTTTCTCAGATAAGCTAAATCTAAGCCTCTCTTTCCGTCTTCCAAACCATTTTAGCGTGTTATTTTGGCTATTAAAGAAGCTCTGTCCTGACATAGTTTCGGATAGTCAGGCAGCTATCGGGTCCCTGGACTCAGTCTCATTAAATTCTAAAACCACCCTTGAATTCCGCTCATCTCTTATGGAGCGGAACCACCTTTGCTGGGTACCGGGACACAGAGACATTCCAGGGAGCTGTAGGGAATTGGAACTACTCTACCTATTCTACCGGAAAAGGGTTGCACAAGTTTACCAATCTCAGGGTGCAATTTAATATTAGAGCTGGATGCCAATAAAAGAACAGACTTTAGGTGGACTGTTGGACCAAAATGTCTAGCGAGTAAGCAGATCTGGCCAAAGCTACGACTGAAAGGAACAAATGTGGCTTTGCTGGAGTTGATTGAGGGATTTTCTCCAACACACCAGTCGTTTACTATCTTTAGAGCACTCTGCATATTATAGCAAACGTTTTCAAGGTGTTTATGCTTCAATATTGTGACTAATTCGTCGGCATATCATATTGTTTGATAGCCGAAATTACTAAGTTTTACTAGTAGGTCTTTCATGAGCAGTCACCAAAAGAGCAGTGAAAGAACAAGAAAAGATTTGGTAATAAAAACTACGTTTATCCCCCTCCAAGCTTATGGGATGTATTCCCAGTTGAAGTTATACCTAAATAAAAAGTGGGAAGAATCTAGACCAGACCATTCCAAACAGTGCTGGCAAGATTCCGTCTGATATGGTCTAAATGAGTTTGTGGCCCATTTTACTTTGTCTATGGTGAACATATTTCTAGATAGGCTGTTAATTCTGTTGTTGTAGGGAATGCTTGTGACTTCAGAATTGTCATATCTGGTGATAAGACGATCACCGGAATTCGTCTTCAATAAATCAATTATGTCACTCACTGTGTTCCTTTTGAAACCACATATCCTTTAAATCTTCCAACTCCAATTCATAACAAAAAAAAAGCAATGGCTACTATTCGAAGACCTCCAACTGTTCGCTAGACGAAATGCGGAAATTTTGCTTATTAACAAAGCGATTTACAAAAATGCGGCGCTTCACTAGGGCCCAATCAGCTAAAGTTTGAAGTGGTCATTTGGCTTTAGCTCTTGAGTCAATATGATCTTACAGTGACGATCGAGAGATGTCCAGCTCTTATGAAGGGCGTGAAATCTTTTGATTGCGGTCTTGACTTAGAGACTCGCATACAGCCGGAATATTTTCTTCACTTCTGGCATTCTGGTGCCTCACTAGCATAGCCACATAATGGAATAATTGACTAGATTCGAATTTTCTCACTAAACGCCGAGTTGTTTTCTTATCGGGATGATTATAATGACCGTAAGTTTGATTTAATATAGCTGATATAAACGGTGTTGAAGCATCACATTTCCATTATTAAATTGTAGACTACCTGGACAACAAATAAATATAACATCTGCCAAAAGTTGGTATGCGTGAGTTCAGAGAGTCCCTATTGATATGCATCTAATGAAAAACCTTTAACCAGAAGAACCAGAACCAGAAGAAGCTAATTGTCGAGGAGTTATTTCCGCGTATAAGACGATTTACACTTTAATTTTTCGGGACATGAATGATTTTCTATTAACAATGAAACGAGTTGATCATTGTAGTAATTTAATCGCTATGTAGAGATAAAGTGCCAAACATATAAATTGAAGTTTTAGCCTTCAGTTAGTATCAATCAAATCTTAAAAAAAATTATAAGTTACTGATGATTGATGTGAGTAATAACTGAATGACGTGTCATTTAAGATTTGATTGAATCAACAGGTAGCCTAACACGTTCTACTGATATCTATTGGCTTCCACCTTAAATAAATTAATTAAAATGTAAGAATTAGACTGTTCACGTAAGACTTACTCTGAAATAAACCGTCACAAACGCATGGATTTATTGGCCATCATTATTCGTACTAACATAATAAGTAGGAGTTATCACACTTATGTACGTAAAATCCCTTCCAAAATAGTAATTAACCCTAAGCCAATCGTTTTATTATCCAAATAAAATTTAAATTCCCAATTTATCTATGTGCTCTTAACAATCTCTAATCTCAATTACTATTCCGTAGTTAAACTCCGCAAGTATCCACAATTTGGAAATTCCCGTGAAAGCAATCGAAAATTGCATAACAGCAACAAAAACAATCATGACAGTGTGACGAATTGGTAGGCATCCATCGTGTAAAGGAAAGTTACCCAACCAAGTTCTAAACTAATATATACATCGCTATTGGACCATCGTCGTGATTAAGTGTAACCATCATACGACCAAAAAGGTTTTCACTAACACACGTCTCTCATGTATCCGTAAGTTAGTTCAGTATTCTTAAAGAAGAGACAGTACGTATCTCTTCACAGAGATCGCCGTTTATCTTTCTGGTTCTGTTTCTTTTGGTTGCTCCTGGGCTAATTTGCATAATCAAATCGAAAGTGAAAAGTACGAATACTAAGTTTCAGTGCGTGCCGGTCAAAGGCACGGCCTGATTGCTTTCGACGAACATTTTCACGAGTACGTTCGAAAAACCAATATTGCCACCATTACCAAAATACCGTCTGTGGCTTGATCCGATTATACTCGCAAATATTTGCAGACTATCTGCGTATCCGATGTTTGTCCGGTTTGTATTTTTTTTTCCTTCCCATTGATTTCTTTCGTTTCCTCGAGGAGAAATTATGCTAAAGCCAATGCAGAGCAGAGAAGATTTTGGCGTCATTATTATTGGAATCCATCAAAAAAGATATTTTTTTTTCCCCGGCTTAATGAATGCAATTTCGAATTTCAATTTCTAACTCAACATCTAGGAGATATTGGCCTGAAAAGTTTATCGCATGGAACCATTGCACGGTTAGAACATAAACTTAAACACTGCGTAGACAACGGACTTCAAAATGAAATAGATGCAGATGTCTTACAGCAACCACCCATGTGAGCACTGTGGAGCAGAGGTGATAATTTATGGGCTCCAAAATCAGCTGTAGACTGAGTGAAGACTTAATTTCCATCGAGTAAATCAGCCTTTCGCGGGTCTTATCGGGGGCATCGATCAATAAGTTTTTTTTTTTTTTTTTTTTTTGTGATTATTACGGTGATAGTGAAAGTTCAAACGATTTTCGATTCGTTTAACAGAAAAAGACGTAGTGTACATATGCACATATGTATAACGCGTATCTGCATGAAAGTAAAACGAACTTCAAGTTGAATTTAATGAATGAATGTGGATTTAGGCAGTAGCAGAAGCAGCGATTTTTGAAGAATAATTAAAAGCCGAGACGTTGTGGAGATTTCTGGGTGAAAGGTAAAATTTCTAGACAACAAAGATACCAAAAATAACTCTGTTAGAAAAAGTTCGAGGGTAATGACATTGCTGGTGAAAAATTATTTACTTTCATTATTGTTGTTGCATTGTCCGGTTGTTCGATGCACTGCAATTAACATTTTCTGTTTTGATTGGGAATGAGTTTCTAAGCGAGTTGTTGGCATTTTTTTTTCAAATTTGTATTTACTTTCCTTACATGTTGCGATTTCTTGTCAAATTGAGTAATTACATATGTACACTGCAAAAAGTGGAAAGAATTTAACACTTGACTGAATCAATGTCGCTTGCTCTTATATGTTCAGGATCTAACTAATCAATCGGCTGTCAGTAGCATATTTTCTTCTTGAAAGAAAATATCAAATCTGATACCATCCCTATCCCACACCAGCGGATACGATCAAGTATGAAAAAACAAGGAAACGTTAGGGTTGGAACACGGATTCGTTTTGAAAAATCGGATGTGATAAAAAATGATTTAATTGATAGCCTATCGCGCCTAACTGTGATTTACTTTTAATCCACATTCTGCAACATTAGCTTTATATGCGACACATGACAAAGAAAGCAGTATCGAGAAAACATGCAGAACACGCATTGAATCGAGAATTAGAAAACGGGGTACGTTTTCAAACCTATTATCAGGCGACAGACAGTAAAAGAAGTGCAAAGTTGAGCCACCGCCAAGCAAGCTAGCATTCTTAAAACTGCGGCATAACTAGGAAAAAATTCGCAAGAGATCTTATCGCCGAAATATATAAGGGATACCTGCTTATAAGAAACAGCGAAAGTAGCAATAGATAGAAACAGTTTCTTAACGCAGAAGTACCACACAGTAGTATCCGCGCTTGAAGAGGAAACGGAGAATTTTAAGGAACTTGAAGTTAGCAAAGCAATAAAAAGAATCAACTGGAGGCGTGCCGTAGGACCGGATCAAATAGTCCTTGAAGTATGGGTGGGAATCGAAAATCTTGCGGTTAAATGACTCGCGATTTTATCCCATAAAATGATGAGAGACAATCGTATGCCTAACCAGTGGAGGCAGAGTTTTCTGGTTGCACTGTATAAAGACAAAGGCGTCACTGCCAATTGCAACAACTAATGATCGGAGAAATTAATGTAGTACACTATGAAAATAAACGAGAGAATTTTAGATAGTCGAAAATGCAAATAAAACTCGATGACAGCCAATGCGACCTTGTGGAAGGGAGTTGGCACACATATGATGCGATTCAAAGCTTAGGGATAATGATTGAGAAACATCAAGATGCTTCGAAAAATCATCTTGGAAAATCCGTTCGATAGACTTCTCTCCCGAAATGTACCCAAAACCTTAATAAAATAATAACGGGAAAGGTCAGAGAATTCGAAGTTCAAGTTGGTATACATTAACGAAGTATTCAAAGTCTATTGGTTGTTAATGTCATGCAAGATTTTCTACTAAGGCACATTAAAAGTTCGGGCTGACTTCTATCTTTTCGCCGGTGATGACGCTATCGTAAGCAACAACATGTCAGATCTTTATGTAACTCTTAATAATTACAGCTTTAACATACACATTGAATGACAGCGACGGTGCGCGAAAAGTGCGCGTATTCGAGGAATTCCCAAATAAAGAAACCGACACGGTGCACATACTTCAGAATTAGCTGAAGTTTAGAATTTGCCAATAAACAATAGTGGCTCAGTTCCAGCCGAAGTTCGAAGAATGCAAAACATGATCGTTAACGACTAGTAATGAGTTTCGTTAAAGCAGCATTGGCCAATGCATGCTGGTTCGCTAACAAATGTGATGATGCCTCTGCAAGCCAACACCTTCACCACTGCTTGTTAGTCCTACCTAGACACTTTCTGTCTTTCTGTCTATGGGGATTGGGGGTAAGACGGCAAAAAGCAATTTTGATTGAACTGTGGCCCAGTGATCCGCAACGCAATAGCAATACACGGCTTGGATATCCACGGATATTTCGTTGACGACCATTGGCATTCGACCTTCCAAAACTGGTTAAAGCTTGCTGGTAATCACTGAACTCGCAAATATGGTATGTGGTAGGGCTCCTACTTACCCCTGAATCAAGTGACAGGCTTATGTCCTATTCACCTTCTGGTGACAAGATATTGATGGCGAGGTTTAAGGTTAAGGTTAGGAACATATCCATAATCCTATGATATCATCTGCCAAACTACGTAGGTGAGGATGGCAATAATGAATTTTATAGCATACTGAATCTAGCCATCTAAAGCCTAATGGAGATATCGTTATCATGCTGGTAGGTCCTAACACAAAGCTAGAAAACGACAATATGATACTAAAATACATGGTTCTATAACGTGGCTTCGGAGACACAAGAATTTTTAAGTTTTGCAACATAAATCGTTTGGCTATGGAGGTACAATATTGGACCCCAATGATTCCTATAAAATCAGCTGCTTCTGTTAACAGAAATCGAACCAGTTTGCTAAGGTTACACAGCTATAATGGCGATAGGCTCCAGGATCTCCAAGTGTGCCAATAACTAAGGGGCCACCTTACCGCAAATGCAAAAACAATCAGCAGTGTCGATCCTGAGAACATCGATAAGTACTGCACCGATCTGTAAAATGTTTTTTCTGTCCGTCGGTGAAACATTGAAGCCAAAAAAGTCAAAGTCACTTGGCTGACAACAGACCCCTGGAAACGTATCGATGTACATAATAAACTCAAAACACGGATTTCAGCGGCCTCAGCTGTAGGGTTTAGTACTGCATGAAGAGAAAAGAAGTGCATCGTAGTCTAAAAAGAAACAAGCGTAGCTACATTAATGCACCAAGAATGAACAGAACATCGCATGTGTTTTAAGTGAACTCCTGCAAATATAAGCCTTAATACCACCGAACGCCCAAACATTCATGGGAGTAAAGATACACCTTGCCATTGCTCTCCGTCAATTCCCTTGACACCAAAGAAGAACTTGTGTTCTCCTGGTATGAGTCCAGATCGATCTAAAACCTATTGCAGTACTTATTGCAACTCTACATCGAGTCGAGACCAACTAGAAGACCCTTCCTGAGATTTTAGGTTTAAACCATAGCCACTCCTACAAGAATCAGACCCAGACCAGAGGGTCCTGACTCCACAGTACCGTAATTTAAGTCCTGGTATGGACTACCGGTGGTCCTGCCACCAACAGGGCCAATGACAGGCAGCTAGTAAATGGTCAAATCGTAGCAACATTCAGTGGCGTTAAAATCTGGAAACCATTACTATAAGACTAAAAAACCAAAAACTCACGCTGTCACCGACAGCACAGGCATTGATAAGATCTGTAAGGATGAGGATGACGAGCATCTGCTCATTCTCACTCCAAGTGACGATATTAGTATCTGCTTGACCATGTCAGAAAATCACAGGGACTGGAAACCCTCTACCAGCGCTGGATCACACGGGTCAGCTACCAATAATCCGAAACGTCCCCTCTTATCGAAGACTGAATTAGTGAACCTATCCAGGGCTATAAGGCCCTATCTTCATATCCTCTATCATAATGGTAGGTAAGTGAAAAGGATTGGACTTCATTCCGTGGGACACCTAGGTAAAATCCAAAATGGACTTTTCGCCAACACTGTTCGAAACACTTAGAAGATTTTAAAGTCTGTCTGATTGTCTAAGGCCACGAGAGGGAGTAGCTGTAACTGGCAGCGCCCAAAAAAGACAAAGATTCATCGACGAACTGCCCAAGGTCTCAAAAACGTGAGGCTGGCTAAAAATCTGTGGCGGTAAAAGATAGTCTCGTAATTGCGGATGTCGACATTTCCGGGAAATGGTAGCTTATGGAGTGCTGTTTACTTAAATGTTTACCACCTTCCATGTTTAATGATGCTAGTCCACGTGAGAGGTTAGTAAAGTTAGCAGCCTGTCAAGAACAGAACTCCTTAAACTTCCATTGGTATCGGCAGTCTTAGTGGGGCTTGGCCAGGCGCTAGGCTACAGGTCTATGACGGATTTTATCCCCAGATCTAAGTTCAATACATGTCTAAGCCCTCTGATCCTGAGAAAATTCTGAAGGTCTTCCGATATCTAACCCTGAGCCCCAGTCAAGGGCTATAAGCTTCTTCAAGCTGAGAGAAGTTGGTCACGAGCCGGTTTCATCGTCCTCTCTTTGACAGCCAAATCTATTCCTTTGTTTAGAGCAAGGAATTTCAGCATTTACTTTGGCGTTAAAGGTATATATATATATTTTTTTTTTTTTTATAATTTACGCGCGCCTAAGGGGTTAAATAGCCTTTTACTGTTGCCAGGGAGCGGGCGGAAAGGTAGAAGGAGGAGAAAGGAAAATTGTTTTGTAGTGGTTTGAAACTCAAATGTGTTTGGTTTCGATATTCGCTCTCCAGGGGTGGGAGTCCGAATAGGACGGAGAGTTTTTTCTTCACTCAGAGTAATTCGAGGTATAATTTAGAGTATTTTTTTCTGTGCTTGAAACTCTACAACAGCCAAATCTACGTGTCAGTGTTATGCCTTCACACGCAGAATTTTTCTGTCTGAGTTCTAATTACACATATGAAAAACTGACTTGCCATGGGCAGGATTCGAACCTGGACCCTCCGAATGAGAAAGATTAACCTTGCCACCTCAAGCCTAACCATCCACTACCACCATCGTGAGCAGTGAGCAATCGTTTTTATCCAATAGCTGTGGCTACCACCTAGCAAGCAATAACACAACTTAATTTCTCTTTCTTGTCTCAATACCGCATTAAATTATTCGCAATAACACTGCTTATCTCTAAGGGCGGCATAAAAATAGGGTTTGCATCTAGGTAACTGCCCTATTCAAACGTTGCAGCGCAAATTTATTGTAACAATAGAACAATCCCAACCAGTGGAAAGAAGGAATACACACTCTTCCAGCTCAAGGATTTTGAAATGTCCCGTGATCAGAACAAGAAAGCCTATTGGCAACTGTCCTCAAACCCATGGAAAGAAAGATGCTACTTCGGGAAGACAATGAGAGTTTTTGACCATGCCAACCACCCACTAAGTCTTTCATCTAACGACGCGATGTAGCTCACAAGAACAATTATCTCAATTTTGTCAATTTGCGGAAAAATGCAATTCGTGAGAAGAGGGACGGTTAGCCCTATATGCCCAATCTTCAAAAAATGCGATACTATGCATAATTAGTATATAAATATATCCAACGTACAGTGTGAACACACGCCTTTTGCATATCACTAATCGGCAGGTTCTAATGCGGCCTCCAAACAGACATATCGACATTAGATAAATTTTTTACACTTTGGAAAATCCTGGGTTGACACTTCCAAATTTATCTTTTTAGCGACATTAAAACCTTATGTGATAGCTTTCACTGTCTTCACTCCGAAAAATGCTCTTGTGTTGACTCAAGGTTCCTTATATCCGCTAAAAATAGTCCCATCTTCTCGAGATCTCATGATTACCCACCAGGACAGGGCTTGTGCGTTGGATTAACTATCCAGCCCTGAAATAAACCCTTTGTTGAGAAGCAAGCAAAAGCCTCGAATAAAGATTGATTTACTGTTGATAAGCATGCAAAACGATAAGAGGACAACGACATCCCGATCTGCAAATAGAATATTCCGACTTTGAACAGGCCACATGCACATGATATCAACTAGAGAAGGCCTTGTAAAGTAGAGTCCGATGGGATAGGAAGGACACAACGAAGATGACCAATTGTGACGAAGAAAAAAATCACCGTCTATTTTTGTGTAGATTTATTGTAAGCCCGTGAGCGACTGCCTTTAAATAATTTATATTCAGGACAAGTTCGTCAATATTAGACTGATCACTGACTCACGCCCCCACTTAAGAAAACCTCAGAAAACTGTTCACACGAGCAATGCCCTAGATATGACCTTAAAATCGTTATATCGCAAAATAAAGAAAAAGGATATCTTTGGTAGCTGAGTTCGAAAGCATAGCCTAATCAACACCACTTTTAGAAACAGGCTTAGATTGATTAAATTGTCTGCGGGGCGAACAAAAAAACGGGTATCTGACCATAAAACTGTCAACCAAATTGATTATATGGCGATCGACGCAAAGCATTCCTTCAGCATTGTAGACGTGCGAACATTCACTTCGTAGTTACAGCCTAAGTATGACTACTGATTTCATAGACAGCAGATGACTTGAACAAATACTGTAAGGAAGTCTAACACTTCAATCACGACAAATCGCTGGAACCCTTGACAAACGAATGTCTCACGTTCTAGAAACGAAAAAACCCATGTGCTGCGCCAGCAAGAATTGAACCTTAGCATCGTTTGTCCAATCTACAAATTATAGAGGCATAAGTCTGTTTAACATCTAACAACAGCTAGTCTGCCGTATCGTGTGAACGCAAAAAAACCGATTTGGATTTGGCCCGATAACTTCACAATTGACCAAATATTTACCCTACATTAGAACGAAGCGTGAATCCTGCAAGTCAAAATAGTTACGCATTACCTCTTTATCGATATGACGACGTCCATAGGGATGAGCTATACACTCGTGCAAACTGGCAATGAAGAACGATCGCTGCTTCATAAAGGCCAAAAACAAACTTACCGAGATATTGTTTAACAAGGTGATACTCTGTCATGTGACTAGGCTAGGACATGTAGAGCGAATGAATATTAATGCATCGGCCCCAACAGCCTTAGATTCCTATCTAGAAAAACAACACACTAGCATGGCATGTACATACGCAGAGGCATATGAAGAGGATTATTGGTTGAAATCCACCACAGACTAAGTGAAAATTTAATATGATTACACTGGCCTTAATTTTGAGAATGTGCAATATGGTTATATTGTGATTCCGACTAATGATAGCCGTCTTTTACTGTTGACGTGTTAGCTCTATTAAAGTTACCATATTTTCCTAAAGCATTACGTTCAAATAGCTCCCTTAACTGAGACAAACTCGAATTCAGAAGCCACTCGAAAGTTGACTTTCACGGTACAGTTCATTAAAACAACTTTTCTTATGCAAAATTACAATTAGCAATTCAAAGAACGTTGCATAAGCATTAATAATTTCAATCAGTTTGGAGTTCCACATCGGCAACATCTATCTATCCGGTCGATAGAAATCAAAATCAGCGACTTAAGGCCATTTTCCACTTTTCAACGTCGATCTAGCTTAACTACTCTTTCTTAATTAGCCGTGCATTATGCTCGAAATAATAAATTTCTGAAAATTTAATTCGATGTCCGTTACTCAGTTATTTACAATTCGAATTGTCTGATTATAATGAAGACAACCAGACGACTTGTGGTCACAATTACGCAACCAAAACTCTCTATACCAACAGGGAAATAGTGTCTTGGTTACGCGCAACAACAACAACCACAAAACCAAAAAAAAAAACTCGATTATATACTCGTATGTATATTATTACATCGTTCATAGAAGAACACGAAGAAAAGCTTATTAATCCCAGAGTAACAAAAGATATCTAAAATGTTTCCAAAAAATGCTCCAGTAGTGCTTTTCAGTCTATGGTACATAGGTACTGAAAAACCGCTGCCCCTCTAAGTCATGTTCCACTGATTGCATTGACGTGACGGTATAAGTTAACACGTCTCTATGCCAATCTTTACCACTGTATACTGTGTACACTGTACACCGATCGAGTATGTGACTTGTGTCCTATAATTAAATTGAAACGCATTACGCCATTGCCTTGAACAAATTTCACTTTCAAAGAAATTCACCAAAGTAAATTAATAAAAAAAAAATAAAAATTAAAATAATAATAATGACAATAACGCTCGTAATGCGACATTTTCTAGTGCACGTCAATTATGATTACTAGGTGGAAGGTAGTCGACGTAAGCTATACCGGTAGTACCCGCCTGATCGCGCGACGTACGAATAAGACGCTTATGTGACAATATGATCTATGATCCGTCACTTTGTATTCGATAGAGCACACTGTGAGTCAGCTGAGGCACACAATTGGGTTCATTGCAACATTGGCGTATGTAAGCTGTGTCTCTTGGCAAACTCATGTACAATAGTTAGCGTAAGATTGTATCGAGCTTTTCATTGAAAAGTTCCATAAACACTGAAAGCGATGCATTTGAATTTGTAGTCAAATCACGAGGTAAGTTGGAGGAAATCCACAAATGATTCATCGGAAATGAAAAAACACACATTATTAAAATAAACCCTTTTAAGCTGTGCCCACCTGAGAAGAGCTGATTTAAAAAAAAAAAATACCAAAATCTACTTTCACTTGAGGAATTTGGACCCTAGGATGGGTCAAGGTAAAATCATTTCCTGGAAATGAGATCATCTTTGGTGTAATCAATTATGACACCATGCAGTTGACGTTTGATTATTGACTTTTTTTGTTATTACGCGCTGAATGTACTCATTCGCAGTTTTGCTGTACGTTGCTAACAACAAGACGTTCATGTGAAGTCATACTGTGGCGTTTAATTTTAACCGTTGGTATTATGGTAAATGTCAATCTTTTGGTACTTTTTAACGGGAGCAAAATATTATAATAGCAGTGCTAATTATTGTAGTATTCGTCATAAAAGGTGTGTCTGCACTTTAATTTTGAATTTGAATCATAGAAAAGTAAATTTAAAACTCCTATTTTATGTTTTCAATAAATTTGTAGTAAAACCAGTTTTTTTTTTATAAAAGTAGATTTCACTTGTAAAAGGATCTGCACAACGATTGTCCTATAACGTGAACTGGGGCAGTAGCCCAACAATCAAATCCGGTAACAGCACGAGTGAATCCTTACACACGCAGGCTAAAATGGTACAGCTGCTTTTGACACTAGTAGCATAATACTAACGTACACCACCACATACCTCACAACCTCATACGGATAGGAACTGTTGACGACCTGGCAAACGATTAAAGGACAACAATCTTTGGAATGCTCGAACCCTTAACAGACCGCGTGTAGCCGAACAACTAGCGGATATCCTCGACTACAAAGCAGATATAATCGCATTCAAGAATTGCGATGGGAAGGACTAGACAAAAAGAGGACGAAGAACTGTGATATATTTTATAGATAATGTTAGAGACAACTGGAGCGACAATGCAACAGTCACCAATTTATTCAGATTCGGATTTGCCTTCAGAGGAGGATTTAGGCAATAAATCTTGAGCTTAAGACACGGAAATGAATGCTTTTGGATGAAGGCTTCATAAACGCTCACGCCCAGGCAAAAGAAAAGGATGACCTTACCAAGGACTGCTTCTTAGCGCTCCTGGACAAAACCTAGGAGCAATGGGCTAAATATGATATAAAAATTGATATTGGCGATTGCCAAGAAGCCCAAACTAGGTAAAATGGGCATCTTTGGTAATACACTGGGGCAGTACAGCATCCACGCCATCACCTCCGGAAACGGACAAAGAATTGTGGATTTTCCGATGGGACGTAATGTAATTATGACAGGACACGTTTTCCACACTTTGATATCCTGATAAACATACCGTCAACCGCCAGTTTTTTGGATGGCCGAATATTCCCAGCACCTAACATTGTTCGAGACCATTATATTATTGTAGCCAAGATACGGATGTGGATATCCTCAACATCTCAAAGCCAGCGAATCATTGTGAGGTTATTCAACGTTGAACAGCTACAATCGCAGGAGACCTGGGCCTTTTCCGATCGAGTTACCCTTAACTTCTCTAGAAGGGTGATGCCACCAGCATCGAACGTAGAAAATTAGTAGAATCACTGCCAAAGAGCAATCAGAGAGGCCGCCTTCTGATGTGCTGCGCTTCAACCTGGCCCAACAAAGGGCCTCCTGGTTGGATGACGGATACAGGCAAACAAATCTAGAAAAAAAAGAAAAGCAACGGATGTGCAAAGTGACCCTGCAAAACAGAACTGGAGGAGCTGGCGACTTCTACGAGCAGAAAAAAAAACGCAAGAACATAGACTCCTCTATCTACCCTGATGGTTTGTCTTCAGCATTAAGTAGAACAAAGGCATTCCACCCCATCTCTCCAGCTTCTAACCACTTCACTTTTTTTTCTGCTCTGTCTGTTATGCCCGTTGTCGCTTTGCAAGAACGTATTGGCGGAAGGGACCTCTGGATTCTTACAATTCCCAAAAAGTTTTAACTTGAGACACCTAGGGCGTGACTTGGTTCCCGTTTCTTAGTCCAAATAGGAAATGAACATTCTTTGTCACTTTGACTTATTTCAGGGATCAATTTTGGGGAAAGGAGGAGTTGTTTGAATCCAAAACAATTCAGCAGGAAATGTTCACTCAGACCAAAGGAAATTCCCAGATCTCGGAAATTTCCCCGAGAATTTGGTTAATGAAAGTGGCACACTTGAGAGAATGAAAAAGTGGTGTCGCGAAGCTCCAAGCCCTGTGCACATATACCAGACATTGAGCCCGTTAGAACCGATTGAATGGAAGGAATGAATATACATATGTATGTGTGGGTGGCCGATGGTCTGAATGGACATAGCTTAAATCAGGGCGGCCACTTCTTGTTTGATCACAACGCTTTAAAGAGGTTTCTTTCGGTAAAGAAAAAATATTTAAGTCGAAGTAACAAAAAAATATAAAAATTTAGGGATGTCGGGAGGCAGAAAAAAACAATATCGAGAGCCAAGAAGACGAGGGAAGACCGATAACAGCTAAGTATTTTGTTGTAAGATTGTGTAGTGAGATCCCGATAGGCTTTTGTACTCATAGTGAACAAAAAAACTCCCATAAAAAGAAAACAAAAAACAGAACATGCCACCCGCTAAAGAAATAAATTTTCAACAGTTTGGGAAGACTGGGAAGATAGCGACCCGCTTTCCGTTCCAGAAGTTTTACCTGTCATTCCTTTAACCTGGTTAGTTTTTTTTTTTTGGCACACCTTGAGCGCGTGGACACCAGCGTCCCGGCCCGGAAAGCTTTCGACTCCTACCCAGAGGGACAACGCAGTAGAGGACGACCTTAGATGGCGAACAAAAGAGGAACCCAGGCAACTTCGTATGAGCAATTGGAGGCAGCTAGGCCCTGATCCACCCCGGACTATAGCGCTATCTAAATAAGTAAGATCGCACACCCGCTATTTAATTCCGCGAAAACGATAAACGGTAGAAAACAAAAATTGCATGGGTGATCTGGTATATGGTGTTGCTCCAATATATTGGTCAGTTTCAGTTTCTATGCATTCTTATTTATATCACTTAAATTACTCTTACTTGCTAGACAAAAAAACGCTTAAAAATTAGCTTAAATAACTTAAAATTATCTTGTACTACCCCATGCGGGCATGGGGCCAGCATTAAATTAAATTAAAAAAACTTAGTGTCTGGACTTTTTTTTTATCTATAAAAATTAAAACTAAACCTACAAACTACTCAAAAAATAAATCTTAACCTACTTACATCTAATGCATACGTACATACAATACATATATATATATACATTTTATATAAATATATATCCTAACGCCCTACTGAACCGGAGACTATCCGCACTGCCGTGTACGACGTCTCTGTCGTAGTTGAGTCGCCTGTTCGCAGCTGTTCGAGCGACGTGGAAGATTAGCGGCACCGCCAATCTGTCCTGGATCAGACCTTTGCTATCTAGATAGAGGAACGCTTTTGGAGGAATAAAGCCGTCAAAGCGAACTCTCTCGTGATACATATAATTGGGGTAGTAAGCCCCGGAGATCAGGTTGTTCGATGAGGTCATTTCTCTTGCAACGTGCCTTCGAGTCAACTTAATGACGAAATTGTCCACTCTTATTAGGTTCGCCCTATTGTATAAGACCTCATTGGGATAGAATTTTATGTACTAAGACTCTGGTGTTCTGTATTAGCGAAGACAAGTCCTAAGTCAAGCCCTTTCAAACACTCGGATCTTTTCCAATAAACTTGCTCTCACGTTGAACCACACGGGACATCCAAATACAAGCATAGGCCTGATAAGGGCCATCTAGCAGATCACCTTCACCCTCTCATCGAGTTGGCTGTTATAAAACAGTTTCTTTGAAAGGGCAAAAGCACCTTTGGCTCTGGCCAGTGCAACATCTATACGTTTGTTAAAATACAGATATTGATCCAGCCAGATCCCAAGGTATCTGACTAAATTTCGACAAGCAAGTGGCTGCCCAAGCTGCCCCACGATCGAAAACTATCGCCAATTCTTTCTGGTATCCCTAGAGGCCCCAAACAAAGGCGTCCTAAACAGAATGGTTTCCGACTTCTGAAAGTTGATTTTCAACTTCTAGTCATGGCAATATCTCTTAATTTTGTCGAAGTCACGTTGCAAAAGTATATTAATGACCTCAATCTTTAGACCTGATCTGTACGCGATTATATCGTCTGCGTACGCTATGGCATGGTGAAGTGAACCTATCACATCACTCGTGTAAATTTTGAACGGGGTCGGCGAATTCACCGCACCCTGTTGCAGACCGTTATTAATTTTAAATGTTCTAGCAGAAGTCACATCGCCATTCTTCACGATGAACTGTCTACTGGAGAGCATATCAAAAAGAATATACAGCAGTGGCTTACTAATGCCCAACCTGTCCAGCTTTAAAAAGAGTCCTTCTAACCATACGGTATCGAAGGCCTTCTCCAAGTCAATCAGGCAGGCACCAGTGCATTGTTTCTTGCCTTTGTTCCATTGGATATTAGAAACCAGTTTAGATGCAGCATGAATGATATCATGCCCCGCTTTAAAATCGAATTGAACTATATGTTTGTAATCAACCCACTTAGTCAGGACTCTATTGAAGAAGAATTTGGAAGAAGACTGATCGAGCGGATTCGCCGGTTTGGAAGTGTCTTTATCCTTTTTGGGGATGGGATATACCACCGCAGTTTTCCAACGTGCTGGATAATGTGTATTATTGTATTATTAAACAGTGTGGTATAAATGCTCACCGCTTCTAGAGGGAGATGTCGAAGCACAATGTTCGGTATTTCATCAGTTCCCACTGATTTCTTACTTCTAGGTGATTTGAAGATCGTTTGGAGCTCTTCCTTCGAAATGAACAGGGGTAGTACCCTATCGTTGGTGATGACATTATTTGCCATATTCTCGTCACTGGACTGGGCGAAACCCGAGCTCTCGAATCGTCAATTCACAATTTCATTTCGAAGGTAGAAATTGTGCACAAGGACTCGATTCTCCAGATCGTGGTTCGGGCCAATGATAACATTCGCCTTGTACACTTCCTGGAAAGTCGCTCCTATAGCCTCTACTTGCTCCTGCGGATCCTCGATCACAAAGAAGTTGTCATCATCAACTGCCTCATTTCGATCTATGCCTGCTGCTATCAGTATTTGTTAGTTGTTCGTCGTTCGGGCGATTTTAAGACATGGAATGTCGTTCTGATTATTTCTCCGAAATATTTTATTTATTTGCGGATACATATTCGGGTTGCTGGTGTTTACAGCCCGAATTTTATTGTTCCAATACAAACTTACAAATGCTCTGTAATTTTCCTTTATTAATGTTTGGAGGTTTTTAATCGACGACTTCAGTGTCATGATCTCCGGGTTATGTCTGTCAGGAAACTGTCTGTACAAGGTTTTTAGTCTTGACAGCAGTCTACTTTTATGTCGGTGCAGTGCGTCAATAGATGCGTTGCGGAATAAGTCTTCTTCGTCAATGTGTTGGTACCGAGGTATCGTTTTGTCCATTGTTCGTTTGATTGTCTCGTCCATTAGTCTTAGATACCTGTCAATCTCCTCGTTTGACAGATTTCTGTTGGACGGTGGGTAGAGCGAATTCGAGGAGAGTGCTCTAGTCAGTGTTCTGGTGAAGTGTGTCCAACGCGCCCTACTATAATTGTAGGAATGCCTTTGAACAAACTCATGCAATTCCGCAATTTCGTTGGGAACAGTTATTTCGGTGCTGAGACCGCAATGGTCACTGTCATACACGAAAGTGCGTAGACAGTTTGTAGTTTGTTGGTTAGTACATGTCAGTTATATTCGTGAGTCGAACAGCAGAAGATCCAAATAGGACCCGTGCCTGGGAAACGACGGACTATCCGTCGCCTTAAGCCCGAGTCGATACATCACATTGTGCTGACCCCACCAATTAAATACGAGTAGTAGGTTCCCTCTAGTATTTGGTGTATTATTTCCCCAATCAGTATGTTTGGCGTTGAAATCTCCGCCGATAATAAAATAATTCTCCTCCAATTCCAGCCTCAGGAATCGAAAAAGCATCTCGAGCTCTGAGGTGAATAAAGTGGATTGAGTAGCCTTAGGTGCATAGACAGACACCATGTACAACCGCTTTCCACTACGGAGGGGGATATACACGATGCATGCTTCCAGCACCTGGAATCTACGTACTACACCACTGTATACTCTTTTAAAACGTATACCTTTTCGTACGAAAATCGCAACGCCACCTCCCTGAATGGAGTTGGGTCGGTTTCTCCGTACTATTTTGTATCTTTTGTGCCTCATTTTGTGTCTTTTGGTAAGCTTAGTTTCGCTAACCAAAAGCACATCAGGGGCTTGGTCTTTAAGCAACTTAAATAGTGCGGCTCGTCTTTCGAGCCTAATCAGTGAATTCACATTCACAGCAAGGATCTTCAGGGTTTGCTCCGCCACGTACGTACCCATTACGGCAAAAGTTGCGTTAGGCCAGGCAGCAGTGCGTATACTTGATCCGCCCGCGCGGTCTGTTCAGTTAAATGACGTTGTAGCTGAGCCATCTGCCCTTGGATAGAGAGCAAAATAGCTAGCATGTCAGGTACTGGTTCAGGTGCTCTGGGCGCTGGGGCCTGAGAAGCAACCTTCGCTTGCTGTACCGTATTTCCCCTACCAGCCGCCATTTGGGCGTAGGTAATATGGGGGGTAACGGCTGGAGTTTGCAAATGCACGGGTGGACGTTTAACTTCCACTTTCTGCTGCCGGGCCAGATTTATTCTTTTGATGTACTGGAATTTGGGACAACCCCGATAATTTGCGGTGTGTCCCGTGTTCCTACATAAAGCACAAGAGAGTTGGCTTTTTTCAGACGCTCCGTCCTTACCCAGAGGGCATTCCTCGGACTTGTGGTTCTTTCCGCACTTCACGCATCGAGGCTGCATTTCGCAGTTCGACGCGGCGTGCCTGAACCTTTGGCAGCGAACACATTGTAGAATGTTTTCGCTCCTCTTTAATTTCTCCCAATGTACAACCTGATAGTCTAGGACTTTAATACTCCTTAGACCATCCAGATTGCTGGTGGGACTTAGTTGGACCAGGAAAATCGGCAGTTGCCGCTTCTCCCTTTTGGCTCTGGCTGTGGTGAAAGGCTTGACCCCCACGAATTGGAGCCCTTCACACTCTTTCTCTTTCAGCAGTGCAAGGAGCTCCTCCGGATCAGACGACGGTTCTAACCCCCTCAGCAGCATTGTTTGCAGCTTCTCCCCCTTCGGGGTGTAGGAGAAGAACTCCGTCGTCGAATCCTTCAATAAACTTTTAATTTTGTGGTAGTGCTCCACTGTATTGCAGTGGATCGCGTGCCTATCTACATTAAGTCTTTTAATAAAAAAATTATTGCCTATGGCCAACTTACATATGTAATTCTATAGTATCTTTCAACTCCATCTTAAATGTGTTGATTGGAGGTACTCGTATCTTAGTTGTTTTCTGCTGTTGTTGTTGCTGTTGCTTTTGCTGCTGATGATGATGTTGTTGCTGCTGTTGCTGCTGCTGGTTCTGTGGTAGTTGCTGCTTGTGCTTCTGCGATTTTTGTAGCTGTTGTTGTTGCTGTTTATGCTTTTGCTGTGGCTGTGTGTCTTTTTTTGTTAGTTCCTGTGCCTGTTTTTGCATTTGTTGTTGTTGCTGAGGGTTCAGGAGTTGTTGATGTTTCTCCATCTCCCTCCTTGCCGCTTGCTTTGCTCTTAAAGCAAGCATTTTTTTCTGTAGCTGCTTGATGCTGTTTTTAATAGCTTCGACCTCGTTCTCTTCGTCATCTGACTCAGAGGCAGCTAGGGATGCGAAGCTATTTTCTGCTCCCATGTAGCGACCTTCACCATCGTCTGAGACGTATGGGTAGTCGTCACCATCTAGATCCGGACGTTTCATAGCTGCTGCTGTTGATGCCGTTGAGTACGCCCCTTTCCCCACCCCAGCTGGCAGCTTTTCAGTGGAAGTTGAAAGGGAGGGACGCTTTACTAAGTTAAGAGTCGGCCTTAGCTTCCTCCTTCTCTTCATCATTGGTTCGCCAACTATTGCTGTTTGGCTTGATGTACCCGCCAATGCATCGCCTGATTTGTCAGCTGGTCCCGCTATTGGCATAGCGGTCCGCTCTCCAGAATTCATCACGTGTTGTTGCTTACACTTTATTTTATTTATTTAAAAAATAAAAAATAAAAAAAAAAACAGATCTAATCAACCTGGAGTCGAAACCCACGACCTCTTACTTCTTAACCGGACGCACTACCACTGGGCTAATCGGAGCCCTATATAAAGTTTGTCAAATATCTCTTTTGTTGGAATCACTATGTCAAACACAAGCCGAAACACGTCTATATTGAACGGAGATCAATGAACGACTGATGGAATGTGTTAATTCAAACGTCATGTGCACAATTAGTGATCAGCTTAGTTTAATTCATTTTTAATTCTCTTGTGTGGAAAATCAAACTAAATTGTTATGGTTTCAAATAATCAGAGTAAGTAGATAATTTACGAGTAATAAGTTTTGAAGTCAATCTACCTGTTTTTTTAAAAAGATTTTTAATTATAAAGTTGTAACGTTTTTTTGAACCATTTTTTTCATAGACTTTTAACTATTAGCACCACCTTGCCCTGGATCAATTTTTTTTGTAATATTCGCTTGACTTCTTAGTTATAAACTATGCAAAAACCAGAGTGCGCAAACGTGCGCAAAAGAAGTAATGCTTTTTTTTATATGGCAACTGAATTGCATAACGATGAGTTTTTTTTAAATTTGGAAAGCCGTTTCGAAAAATAATGTCGTCGATGAAATAGTCGAAAAAATATATTTGTTCATACTTCAAATATAATTTAAAACTAAAACTCTCGCAAAATTTAAAACTATATAAGCTTAAAACTCATTTCAATGTAAAAACCTTTATTGTAAGCTAAATTTCCTTTCGAAATTTCCTTTCGAAATTTCCTTTTCTATATACTTCCGTATACCAGATAATTGTTGTAACTGAAATTTGTAAATTGTGGCTGGTGCCTTTTTTATAATTTGGACCACAGCCGAATAAACATCATAAAACCAGACTTGTCTAAAAATTAATTTTGTTGAAGTCCCAAAAACCATTGTGGTCAATATTCAATATTGAATATAGAGTGCACTGAATTTGAAAAAAATGAAATGCGCAGAAATGTTTCCAGGCTTTCTTCAAAGATGAAGATAAAGTGGAATAGTTCTAGTAGACGGCTAGATCGCTTTTTGAAAATCAACAGCTCATGGTTAGAAGAAAATTTGTATTTGTATAGCGTTTTCCAATAAGAACTTGGCAACTTTCTTTTTAAATAAAACGCATACCATTTGAGATATTTCAAAAACTTTATTATCGACTTGAAGTACAATCAAAACATTTATGAGTGGAACTCGACTTCGTTCATATGGCCACAGCGGTCGATTCATGGGACCCAATTTTCAACGAATCGGCCACACATTTCGGCCGAAACAGCCGTCGGCGTGTTGGCATAAACCAATGACCTAACGTAGCCCAAGAAAATAGTCAAGCGGCGTTAAATCGCACGAACAAGGCGGCCAATCGACTGGCCCATGTCTTGAGATAACACGCTCACCATACTTACTTTTCAATAAATCGATTGTAGCGTGTGCTGTGTGGCTTGTGGCACCATCCTGTTGCAACCACATGTCGTCCGAGTCCATATCTTCCAATTCGGGCCAAAAACAATCGGTGATCATGGAGCGATAACGCTGACCATTCACAGTAACGTGACGATCGTTATCGTCGACGAAAAAATATGGCCCAATAACGCCGCCGGCATGCAAACCGCACCAAACAGTTATTTTTTGTGGATGAAGTGGTGATTCATGAAGCACATGTGGATTTTCACCCGACCAATAACGCATATTTTGCCTATTGACGAACCCATTGAGGAAAAATTAGCTTCGTCACAGAAGATGATTTTGCGATGAAATTCATTATCTTGCCGCATCTTCTCCAGAACCCAATCGGAGAACGTACGTCGCTTCAAATCGGCTTCAATTCTTGAGTCAGCTTGATCTTGTATGGGTGTAAACCAAGATCCTTACGCAAAATACGCCATAATGTGGTCTGAGCGATGCCTAATTTTTGAGAACGCCGTGGAATTGACTGATTTGGATCGTTTGCTGCGGACGCCTGAACGGCAGCGATATTTTCAACACTTCGACCAACCCGTTGTCTCACTGACACGGCAACATCACACAACGAATTTGTAGACTCAAATTCCTGCACTAAACTTGTTATTGCCTGTCTAGTAGGGCGGGAATTACGACCGAAAATTGGAGTTAACGCTCTTAAAGTTGCAGTCACCGACTCCGAATTTCGGTAGAAAATTTTTATAATTTGCAGACGTTGCTCGTTCGTGTACTTTACCATGATGAAAATGTTGAGTTTACTGAATAAATTGACAATAACAGTTTGATGATTGGTGAAAGAGTGCGTTCACAAATTAAATTCAAAGTTGTCAAGTCCCTATTGGAAAACCCTTTACAAGGCTTCGGAAATGGATGACGATGCCCCATCCGCTTCACGTGTTGCTGGTAGGCCTTTATTGGCTTTTACTGCGGCTTATGTGAAGACAAAAAACCGCCGCATCCAAGAAATAATATCTTCTCATTTCAGAATCCGAAATCTTGTTTGCGGCTGAACAAACCAAGCGGCTATCGGGACAAAGATCTATTGCTCGTATCATGAATGAAGTCTGCAGCGATAGAGATACCCTTGTATCTAATAAAAGAAAGAAAGATCCGGAACAACGCCAATTCACTGCTTTAGAAGCATTAGCACAATATGTTGACTGTAGAACTGTCATTTTACAGTCAATATATTGTTCATACAAATTGATAAGAAAACAGACAGAAAGAATCGGTCATCATATTTATCCATCCTACTATGACTTAGCAAAAGCTAAAGTATACTTGCTGTGATAAACTTACAATCCTTAATAGATTTAACAACTAACCGTTTATGCGAAGTTCAGAAGTTTTGGTTGTACTTCATTAAAATTAATCTGTAAGTGGGGCTGCGATGGCAGTTCGCGCCATAGTCAGTACAAGCAGAAGTTTAATCGGACTGACGTCACTGACGAGTATTTGCTTATAGTATCATTTGTCCCTCTAACTTTAATTACGTCACAGTTATATGGAAAAATTCAAGGCCCTCTTCTACTCGCTACTGCAGACCAATCAAACTGTTATTTGCTAAAGAAACAGATGAGCTTACGCGCAATGTACAAACTCAATTTGATTCCCTGATTCCACTACACATTAATCTTACAGAAAGACAAGTTGTGGTAAAATATGAATTTCACTTGACTATGATTGATGGTAAGGTCTGTAACTCTTTGACGGGGACCAAATCTAGTCAACGCTACTACATTTGTAACGCTGCACCCAAAGATATGAATTTACCTCATATATTTAGGCAACCAAACCCTAATACTTACGCCTTTGGTATATCTACAATGCCTGGATAAGAACTCTGAGTGCCTACTTCATATAAGTTATAGATTAAGTGGCAAGCTAAAAGAGAAAATAAGGCAGTGATAGAGAATGCAAAACGAAACATACAAACACGTTTTAAAAACGAATTTAGGACATCCCTAAACCCGGATTTGGGATGACAAATGACAGTAACACAGCTCGAAAATTTTTTAAGGAACCTGTTAAAAGTGCCTCTATAACTGGTATTGACCAACAATTAATAGAAAACTTTGGTGTCATTTTACGGTCTTTGTCTAGTGGGTACCAAATCAACATAACCCAGTTTGAAAATATGCTGAAGAAACGCGGGTTCTTTATTTGGATCTGTATCCATGGTATAACATGCCCGTTACGGTTCATAAAATATTATGTCATAGCGTGGATATAATAAGACATTGTTGCCTTTCTATTGGCCAATTTTTGGCAGAAGCTCAGGAGGCCAGAAATAAGGATTGCCGGAGGTTCAGGGAAAGGCATACGAGAAAAACCAGTCGCATTGCTACTAACAAAGATTTATTGGCCATGCTACTTATTACTTCGGATCCATTATTAAATATTTTTAGAGAAGTACCAAAGAAACCAACAGCCAATATTTCCGCAGAAGTTATGGCCTTGTTAGTTGGTCCTACTGTCCGATTACCTCCTACGAAATGAATTCATTCCTGAATTCAATTACAGAATCTTATAAATTCTTCGGAACTGAAGACTCATTATAAGCAATTTATAAAAAATATATAAATAATTAATAAAAAAATATCAATGAAATTTATATGTATTTTTTTTAATTTTTTTTTTACCTATAAAATAGTCACAAAACGTAAGTTTTTTACTACAATATATTTAACTCATAAGAATAACACTAAATAGTCGAAAAAATAATTTTGTCCATTTAATATGTACTACGTGGAACACTGTGGGTCGGTCCAATTTTTGATGACTTGGTCCAATATATGTGGCCTTATTCCGGCAATAGAGTATCGAATGTTGGTCTCAAGCTCGTCCAAAGTGGTTTGCTTGTTAGCGTAGAATAAGGACTTGACGTAACCCCAGAAAAAATAATCGAGTGATATCAAATCGCATGATCGCGTAGGCCAATTGATGAATGCTCGCCGTGAGATGACCCAGACGCCAAATTTCTCCTTCACAACTTCGAGAGTTGCGTGGCTTATATGGCATGTAGCGCCGTCTTGTTGGAACCACAGCTCGGATAAATTGATGTTGCTGAGCTCTGACCACAGAAAGTCGGTCAGCATTATTCTATACATGAAACCAATGACGGAAACGGTGTCTCCTTCCTCATTTCGAAAGAAATAAAGTCCGATGATGCCGCTATGCCATAAACCGCACAATAAACAGTCAATCTTTGCGGATGCATTGATACTTGGCCGAACACTTGTAGATTGTGTTCGCTCTAATAACGGCAATTTTGCTTCCTGACATAGCCGTTGAGCCAAAAATGGGCCTCGTCCGGGAAGATGATTTTTTGGCCAAAATCCGAATCTCCGCCCAAGATTTCCAGCGCCCAATTAACGAACTCACGATGATCGTTCAATTCAATTCTTGCGCCAGCACAATCTTATACGGATGTAGGCCCAAATCCGACCGCAAAATAGTCCAGATTGGCTCTCTGGCGATGCCTAATTCAGATTATCGGCGCCGAATCGACATTTGAAACAAAATACCGCACGTTCGGCAAGCGTAAAACGATGCACACTGAAATGGCAAACCTTACTGAGTATTTTGGCAGATGGATGCCATTGGTAACTTTGACAGCTGATAAAACAAAAGAATTGGAAATCCTATTATTGCTATCTGGTCTCTCTATACTTCGAACAAATCGATGAAACCATAATGGCTAAAACACTATAGCGCTTCGGCTTCGCTTTGACGTTTAAGTTCAACTTTGAGCTTCGGACTTACAATTTATATTCCCAATGAAGATGTGGCTTTAGCGAAGGTTGAACTTTTACTTCCTTTTCACAGTCAACACCTACGAGAAAAAAATGTAAACAAACATAAACGTTTCGTGCAATAGTGTGCGGAGCAATTTTGAAAATTTGAACTGATAAAAACTTGAGTTGATTAAATAAAGACATGCTTTCAATTGAACCAAATTAAACACAAACAAATTTTTAACTCTTAAACAAAAATTGTTCTCTTTAATCGTAGAACTAATCTAGACAATTTCAGAAATGTTATTTCAAAGCAAACTCAAAGCCACTAAAACGTAACGTGACCAAAGCCCAAGTCGAAGCACTGTTGTGTTTTAGGCATAAAACGAATGGTGGACATCCCTGATGACAACTTCTTTGTGATCGAAGATCAGCACGAGAAGAAAAATGGCTTCCCAGGAAGTGTGCAAGGCGAATGATTTTATTGGCTCAAACCACGATATGGAAAATCAAATCCTTCTCAAAATTATTACTTTTGAAATTATGCCACCTTGATCAAAATGTTCCTGTGTGACGCTCCCACTGTTCCGATTTGAGTTCTGTTTTTTTGTTAAATTGATAAATCTATTGTTGACATTCCCTCTGAATCTTAGCGTCATAGCTTGTCATCTGCAAAAGTTACATAGCCAAGAGTACATCTTTCACCGTGTGTGTTGTTGATTTTTTACAATTTTAGAAATGGATTTAAATTTGCAACAACGAACTTGTATTAGATTTTGCGTAAAAAACGGATTTAATGGTGCGTGAACGTTGGAAATGTTGGAAAAGTGTTTCGGCAACGATTCTCTAAAGAAAACGGTTGTTTACCAGTGGCACGAGCAGTTCAAAAGTGGTCGTGAGTCAATCGAAGATGATGAACGCAGTGGTAGACCATCGACCACGAAAACCGAGAAAAACATTGATGGAGTAAAAGAAATGTTGGTCAATAACCGCAAATTAACCATCAGAGAGATAGCGGAGGACTTGAACATTGCCTATGCATCCTTCCAAGACACTTTGGTTAATGATTTGGGTTTCCATCGTGTAGCAGCAAAGTTGGTGCCAAAAGACCTCAATTTCATGCAAAAAAGAGACAGTCTTGACGTCGCAAAAGAGACGATTTGCGAAGCTGAATCCGATCCCACATTCATCAAAAGGATCATTACTGGAGACGAGACGTGGGTTTATGAGTACGAAACGCAATCCAGACATCAGGCAAGTGAATGGCGTTAACCAAATGAGCCAAGACCAAAAAAAAAACACGTCGTTTTCAGTCAAAAAAGAAGGCAATGCTCACGGTTTTCATGGATTACAACAGTGTAGTGCATCATGAATTTTTGCCAGTGGATTTTGCACCATGATAACGCATCGTCGCACAGTGTCAAATGCAACAGATACCATCCAAAAGCCACCGAATTCACCTGATTTGGCTCCCTGTGACTTCTTTCTGTTCAATCGAGTTAAAAAGACCACTACGGGGAGGAAGTAATGGAAAAATCGCAGGAAGCACTGATGGACATACCGAAAACCGAATATAAAAAATGTTTCGAGGATTGGATCAAGCGCTGTCATAAGTGTGTTGCAGTCGATGGGGATTACTTTGAAGAGGACAATATAGATTTAGACGAATAAACTTGTATTTTTAATTTTCTGAATCAATTCCGGAAACTTTTTGATCAAGGTGGTATACTTGGTCTTGCCTTCGTTGACCGTTAAAGCCACCTTCGCTGCATCCGCCCCAATACTCGCAAAAGGTCAGTACATCACACTGCTTTCTTCCGATTATGTCCATATCATCGGCGTGTGCGAGTAATTGGACGTGCTTTTGAAAGTTTGTGCTTCTTGTATCGGTGAGTTCTTTACCGACTTTAATGGATCGTCATCCTGCGCCAGTGGACTAGTGTGGCAGCAATGCTAAAGCTAGACATTGCTCTGTAGAGTTCATCTCTATAGATGCTGTCATACGCGGCCTTAAAATCGATGAATTGTTGGTGTGTATCGATTTGGAGCTCATTGGTGTTTTTTCCAAAATCTGTAGTAGTGTGAATATTTGGTCGATGGTGGATTTTCCTATGATGAATGTAATCTCTAAATTTCTCCATAAACCTTCTTTCGTTTTTAAATATTTCTCCAAAACATCAGCGATTATTTTAAAGGGAATCACTACTTTCTAAAGAAACCCGCTTGCAGGTGCAATTTTAAGAAACTTCAGATGCCTTTAAGGGTTTTTGTATTTTCTCCCTACTGCATCACTGCAGAGAAATCAAATTAGCAACATTTGCCCACGTAATTGAAGCCTCAAAATTTGAAATTTCTCATAAGCACTCGAAATGCATTATCCGGTACAATTCAGCGCACCATAAAACGATAATTCCTCCTCCCATAAAGTTTTATTTCACCAGTGTCCAACACGGCACTCATGAATAATTGCACTCCGAGAAATTGAATCCAAAAATAAACGGAACTATAAAAACACGAATCCCCACAGAAGAAAAAGTCTAACAAAATATTAAAAAAAAAAGAAAAAAAACTTTAATTAGCCATTTCTGAGTTGGAACTGGTCGAAAAGAAAACTTTTTATTCTCGCTCAGTTCCGGATGCCTTATTTGAGGTAACACATATTCAAACATATATGGTCATTATCTGAGTGCTGAGCCATACCGAGCTAAGCATGTGGTCACTACCAAAATAGCAACCTTTCCATTGGGCCCACCTAATGTCTCAGTTACAATGTACGATTCCTGGTATTCACACCAAAAGACCCAAGCTATCGTACGTTTACTGTTCCGAACCGAAACTCATTTACTGAGTCATTCACCGTCGCCATTAATTTCACTTTCACTAATGTAATCCGTGTCTTCGATACCTTGGGACACGAATAGCACACAGCACCCCGCATATGGGTATGCCAAGATCCACATTCCCACTCAAAGCATACCTTACGGTTTAAAGACGTCCAAAGGGCGATAGAGGTGCTTCAGAAAAAAAAGAAAAAAAAAAAACAAAAAAAAAACCTAATGACGTGCTCATGGAGCAGACAAACAAGTCACTTCGATCCAATCCAATAAAATACGATCCGAGCGCGCCTCCCTGCCAGCAAAGAACAATAAACGTAACATAACCAAAGTGGGCTGTCGGTACGTGTTGGCCTAGGTAAGGAAAGCGCCTTTTGGCTTGGTGGCATGATATATAGTTTTGGTTTCCATTTCGTTGGAGCTTGGAGCACGACGAATGTGTCACCCTTGGCTAACGAAACACGGATGTTGTTGGCAATTTGCCACAAGAGTTTTGGAACTCTTTCACTGCGTGACAATCACTGGTTAGAGCTGAGGCAATTGGGTTTTCTGTTTCGTTGTGCAACTTGGTCGTAGTCATCAAATTGTTGTAGTGCAACGACCGGATGATCTCTAGCTTTTGGTGTGGGTTTTACCAAAATGTCAAACGAAGATTACCATTCAATGCACTTACGGATAGTACGAGTACTACGTACTATCCGTATAATTATGGAGCGTGTGACATTGAAATTGTTTATTGTTGGTCAATGGGTTAGTTAACAGATTGCCTGGGAGGGAAAGTCAATTGATTGTTGTCAATGGGCACGTCGCGTCGGCTATTGTTGGCAAACACTGAATTGGGCTGAGTCATCCTTTTTTTTTAAAGTGCTATACATACAATATGAGAATCTATTTAGAGCTATTGATACAACATACTATTGTATAGTATATGCACGTTTATACACATAGAAAACCTATCTCGAATGGATAGAATGTCCAAGCACGTAACAATTGGTAGCTAGAGGCTAGAGTCTTTGTGGAAATGTGCAATATGTTATTGAATAGCAGGTCGGAGTCTTTTACTTATTTACCGGACTGCCAACCCGTGAAGAGTCTCTGCTGAGATGCTGCCACTCTATTCGGTTGTGTACAAACTGTTTCCAGATATCCACACTGCTCCGCACTGCAGGGCGCGACGTCTCTGTCGCAGTTGAGTTATCCGTTTGCATATCAGCCCTTTCCTATCAAAAAAGAGGAACGCCTCTGGGAACGAATATAGTGATATTCTCGTGATACATATAGTGAGGGTAGTAAGCATTGGAGACCAGGTTGTTTGTCGAGGTCATGTGCCTGCAATGTGTCTTTGAGTCAGCTTAATGACGAAAGTGTTCACTCTTACTCGTATTAGGTTTACCCTGTTGTTTAAAGTCTTATTAGGATTGAACATTATGTACTCCGACTCTGGTGTTCTATACAAGCGAAGGCAGGCCCTACGTGCACTGAATGTTTCGTAATAAAATTGCTCTCACATTGAACCACACGGGCAAATAAATACAAACTTAAGCCGGATTAGGGCCATATTGCAGATTATCTTCACCTCTGACTATCTGACTACATTTCGATCCCACAAAATCAGTACAACCTGAATTCTCAAATCCCATACCACCTTGATCAAAATGTTTCCGGAATTTATTCATCTAAATCTATATTGTCCCCTTCCAAGTAATCCCCATCGACTGCAACACACTTACGCCACCGCTTGATCCAATCCTCGAAACATTTTTTATATTCGGTTTTCAGTATGTCCATCAGTGCTTCCTGCGATTTTTCCATTACTTCCTCTCGGCTGCTGAAACGCGTTCCCCGTATTGGTTTTTTTAACTCGATTGAACAGAAAGAAGTCACAGGGAGCCAAATCAGGTGAATTCGGTGGCTTTTGGATGGTATCTGTTGCATTTGACACTGTGTGACGGTGCGTTATCATGGTGCAAAATCCACGAGTTTTCCGCCCACAATTCTGGCCTCTTTCGGCGAATTGCTTCACCCAAATGTCTCATAACGCCCAAATGTTTACTGTCTGGCCTTCTGGCAAAAATTCATGATGCACTACACTGTTGTAATCCATGAAAACCGTGAGCATTGCCTTCTTTTTTGACTGAAAACGACGTGTTGTTCTCGGCTCATTTGGTGAAAGCCATTCACTTGCCTGATGTCTGGATTGCGTTTCGTACTCATAAACCCACGTCTCGTCTCCAGTAATGATTGTTTTGATGAATGTGGGATCGGATTCAGCCTCGCAAATCATCTCTTTTGCGACGTCAACACGGTCTCTTTTTTGCATGAAATTGAGGTCTTTTGGCACCAACTTTACTGCTACACGACGGAAACCCAATTCATTAACGAAAATGTCTTGGACGGATCCATAGGCAATGTTGAATTCCTCCGCTATCTCTCTGATGGTTAATTTGCAGTTATTGACCAACATTTCTTTTACCATCAATGTTTTCATCGGTTTTCGAGGTCGATGGTCTGCCACTGCGTTCATCATCTTCGATTGACTCACGACCACTTTTGAACTGCTCGTGCCACTGGTAAACAATCGTTTTATTTAGAGAATCGTTGCCGAAACACATTTCCAATATTTCCAACGTTCGCGCACCATTAAATCCGTTTTTTACGCAAAATTTAATACAAGTTCGTTGTTGCAAATTTAAATCCATTTCTAAAATTATAAAAAAGGTGGTATGCTGTCAACCAGAAAGGTCACCCAACACCGATATTTCGGACAGAACATCACCCTCGACAGATATAACTTTGAGGTAGTTAGGGACTTTGTCTACCTAGGCTCCGCTACTAATTTGGATAACGAACCAGCGCTGAGATCAAAAGAACAATAACTTTTGCCAATCGCTGCTTCTTTGTCCTAAGAAGACAATTGACTGGCAAAGCCGTCTCTCGAACAGTAAAAGTAACCCTATGGAAGACCTTAATAAGCCCAGTACTGCTCTATGGCGCGGGGGCATAGACTTTTTCCTAAATGAATGAGGTTTCTCTTGGCTGCATTGAGAGGAAAATTCAATACAATGACGAACTGTACGGGCTATACAGCGACATCCACTTATCCAGAAGAGTGACGATCCCACGACTGAAATGGCTGGGTCATATAGAGCAGATGAACATCAATGCTCCGGTCCGAAAAGTCTTCGAATCTACCTCCGAGGGGACATCGTGACTCAAGTGGGAGGGGACCTCAGATAACTTAGCTTGCGAAACTGGAGGCAGCTAGCTGACGATCGAGCTGGCTGGACACGCTAGTAGGTTGAGGCCTAGGTCTACTCTGGACTGTAGCACCACCTTAAGTAAGTAAGTAACATATGTACATCATAGTCATAGGTTGGATAGCCCTTAATGATTGATTTGTCAATGGATTAGAAAAGCTAACTTTAGGGTTCTATAACCACAGTGAACAAATACTCAACCAAATGTAACCCCCAAGGGGTCACTAAGAGAATTGACAAAATGACTCCTGAAACCAAATACTTTTTCTCTCTTGTTTCTCCTTCTAAATTCTAATCCAGAAATTATAATACTCATGGAGGTAATGAAAATAAATCATCATCTTCATAACATTAGCACTGTTATAATATGTGTAGATTATCCGGAATTTATCATTCAAAATACGAATGTAAAAGATATTGCCATAATTTTTATTCTGTAAGTTGGTAGCGGTGTACTTAGTCACTGCACGCAATTTGAGCGGGATCTGCTACTCAGTTTGTTTAAAACTGCAGTTGATGTGAACCATAGCAATGAGTCCGCTTCGATGTTTATAATGGAAAAAATAGTTTAACAAACAGTTTGCCTTAAATTTTGTGTTTCAAATGAAATTTCATGTGCTGAATCGTTGAAAATCTTGCAGAAGACCTACGGCTAATCATTATGTCAAAAACACAGGCATATAAATGGTATACAGCATTCAAATAAGGCCGATACATAGTTTTTTGTTTTTTTTAAGAACTTAACACTCAAGTGGGTATTATCACAATTAAAATGCCCGAGCACGTGTTAAGTTTTTAGGAAAATGGAACAAAGAGAGAAAGAAAGATTGTTGGACATTTAATGGGGGGGGGGACTAAATTATTAGTGTAATTGGACTTGTTGTTGTGTTATAAGCAACCATTCGACTTATGTGAATTAAGTTGCCTGAAAAAAAAGAATGTCTTTCGGGTGAGGCTGGGATTCGAAGACCGAACCGTCCGATTTGGAAGCCAATACACTACCAGTAGTGTATTGCCACGGCCACCCAGTGGTTGATTTGCCTAGTACTGGTCGACCCTTAACAGCTACGAACGACACATCGACAGAATCAAGAAGCTGGTGCTCGAAAATCGTCGTACTCGTACGGGTCTTAGAGAGTTGATTCAAGAAATGATTATATCTTTTAAGTCCGTTCATAGCGTTCTCACTGATATTTCGGACATAAAAGGCGTCGCCGACCTCGCGTTCATAAAACGCATAATAACTGGGAACAAGTTATGGAATCACGAGTATGATATACAAACTAGCCAACAGCAGCGTTTCGAAAATGAGCCGAAACCCAAGAACAAAGTCGCTCAAAAATTAAGATTATTAATTTTTCTTAGATTACCTTGGTGTAGTTCACTCCGAATTCTTTCCAGAGGGACAAACGGTGACTAAGAATTATTATTTTGATGTCATGAAGCGTTTGCATGAGAGTATCCGAAAACGTCCAGATTTGTTTAATGGCAAGACATTTATTTTGCACCTTCTCACAAAGCAATAAGGAGTTTTTAGCCGAAACACCCGACAAATGTCACCGATCAATCACGATATTCACTTGATGGCTCTGCCTGACTTTTTCCTGCTTCCGAAGCTAAGTGACCACTTCAAGCAAGGAGGGTTTTTTTGAGTCGATTGAAGCCACAAAAAAAATATCGCTAAATGAGCTAAAGACCATACTTTCATCAGCCTATAAAAAATCTATAGAGTACTAGGTGAAGCACTGGCCTAGATGGATTGCAAGCAATTACGCCTACTTTAAAAGCGATAAAATAAATTTTGATGAATAAATTAATTTGCCTTTTCACAGCATGGGCCAATAACATTGTGATAACGCAGCAATTGTTTTAACAGTGTTTTCTTCCAGAAAAGCGCAGACAAAGTATTGATGTTTTTCTTTTATGTGGTAGTTGACCTGCTCACTGACTACTATCTCGGCTTCTATAATATGAAATTAAGCTCGGTGGGAGTATAGTCCATGTTCTATGCCATTGCCAGGTGAAAAATCTCGAAAGATATTTAGTAATTCTTGGCACGTGAGCTCTACGTGCCACTTAAAATGTTCCGCCTTTTTGGGACTTATTTTTTTTATTTGGAGCACTCAAACCAAGATTGAGTCTATCGTACGTTTAGAGACTTTGAGAAGCATTTATTTATTGCGTTCTGCAGAGCCCTGTCATCTGCAATTGTGCTGACAAGGCTCAGCTGACAATGGAACCTCTAATGCAGGCTGACCCAATGCACTTCAGAGTTTTGCCTAGCAAGTTCATCGGCTATATCATTTCCTGCTACTCGACTGTTACCTGGGACCCAAGCAAGAATCAAGAAATAAAGTAAAGGGAAAGTCGATTTTATACGTTATAACGCAACACGCGTTCTGCTGAACTATTGACATTTAGAGCGCAAGGTTATTAAAACTTCGGTACGTTTTGTATTAAAGAGCATTGATTGCATTGGCCGCAATCAGGGTCCTATACACCAGTAATACTATTATCTAAAAGACAGGTGATTCGTCTACTTTGTATTGTTTAGCGATTTGAAGATAAAAAGCAACAGCGAGTTTGATAGCCCCATCCGTCCCCGCAGCCGATGACAGTTCTGCTACTTAGCTTACTTGCACGATCGGTGATAGGAGTTAGTTGTGAGCTACGAGTACATAGTTCTGATGAGACAGAGTTTCTCTGCTTTCGACTCAATAGAATGTGCCATCAGATGCTCTAGTGATTCCAGTCTGCCGAATAGGCTCTTTTGAGATATTTCACTAGCCTATGCGCTGATCTATTCGCATCTTTGAAATCCGAATGAGCTTCTTATATTCCCTTTGCTTCGAACTGTAAAGATTCCAATCTGCCTTCGAATTAGTTTTCGGTGACCTGTTCATATAGTTTCTTTACGTAGTCGGCATAAATCTGCTTTCCACCACGGTATGGTGGACACCAGGACACGTCAGCATTTGTTAAAGGCACCGTTCATGTTTTGAACTTTTGAACGCATCTAGTTAGACTCCCGGCACCGATTCAACCAAATATAACTTCTAGTATCTAACTATCCCGCCACCGTATATGCTAACTCTTATATACCATATGGACGCCCATGATTGCCGTTTGCCTCCAAATTAAAAAAAAAATAAACGAAATCGCCGAAACTAATTTCTTATTGTATGTCTACCAATTGAAGTACAAAGTCGGTCCTTATATATTGAAAGACACGCCATCCCAGCGATACCACACACCGTGATCGTTGGTGTGCAGATTTTTGGGTACTATGGGGAATCGTCCCGAATTCAAGATCACGAAAGTGAAACTTTTCGAGCCAACAGTCGGTTGCCTCGATAACCGCAATTAGCGAGATCTCCGATCTGGAAGTAACCGAAGCAGGACAATTAAAAGCTTTGGTATATTTAAGTCGATGCCCGAAGAATTGGGGTGTACTCATTTGATAGAACATAAGATTAGGACGCCGGCACAAGCTATTAAACAACGCTTTTACCTAGTGTCGCCTGCGATGCAGGAACACGATGCCAGATGCGAACTGTCCGTTGGCATCTCCAATAGTTCCTATCAAGAAAAAAGACGGATGCTTATCCACTGCCATTTATATCAATGACATTGGATAAGAGACGGCAAATTTTTGTCGTCATTAGACATTAATTCGGTCTACTTTCAGATCCCCATGGAGGAGAGATCGCGCCCACTCACAGCCTTCACGGTTTAGAGTGGAGGCACGATAAGGTTTAAGGGAATGCCTGGGCCAACGTGGAAACGTTTGCTCCGTCATCTAATCTGAGGGCTCGTCGTCTACTAGAACCAGATGTGGCATTCGTAAACTGGGAGGAACCCAGAGTTTTGGTTATCAGAGTGGACAACCAATCGCGTGCACCCATCCGGTGCTTTAATTGTAATGACGACACGCTGCTACGGGTGTGGAGCGCCAGGAGAGTGACACGACGCCAATGTCCACGTTCGGGCGGCACGTTATTAAATGCGCAACGGACTTCCGGAAAAATCGCCCTCAACTTCTGCATCGGAATGGATTGAGCTTTAATTTCTTTTTCAAAATTACGGTCACTGTTAATTTTTGAATTATATAGAGACCGCGATCCGGGTATTTAATTTTGGTGGGGGCGAATACCCCCATTTATTCGGCTTAATACAAGCTATAACTTAAAAATTAAACTTAAACTAAAACTTAAAACTAAGGTTGATTAGAGTGGTGAAGGAGAACGGATTTGAGGTAGGAAGTGGTGCGGTGGAAGTCAAAGACGGTAGGGTTTGAGTTGATTTTTCGTAGCATACGGGAGATTGGTTCGTTCGCGCCATAGGAGGTGTGGTGGGTTGGTAGATAGAAGAGTCGAGGGGTACGTAGATTACGAGGGTTAGTGTTGAGGAAAATGGAGTTGTGAAGGGACGCGCATTCTTCGTGACCTGAAAGGAGTCGATGAATGAAGAAAAAGTCTGCTGCATCTCTGCTATCTTCAAGGGTGTTTAAGTTGATAAGGTTGAGACGGTTTTGATAGGGGGGCATATTAAAAGGATCGGCTCAGGGCATACCTCGAAGAGCATATCGAAGAAAACGGCGCTGGGTGCTTTCAATTTTCGAGATATACTTGACTGGCGTACTCTAGGAGGGGGCGAATAAAGGTAATATAGAGGGGCCTAGTCACGTATGTGTTGGTGAATTCTTTGGACCACCGTTTTACAAAACCTATTAGAGAGTTGGCTTTGAGGATTATCTCATCCATATGTAAACGGAAGTTGAGCTCCCTATCACACAGGAAATGAAGAAACAGTTATGAGGAGAGGAAATGGTTTTGAAAAATTTGGTACCGTCGGCGTAAAGGGAGCCAAACGAGTGTTTGATGTTCATATCGAGATCATTTATGGTTAATATAAAAAGAAGGGGACCGAGATGGCTGCCTTATGGAACTCCAGAGGTAGCCAAAAATTTTGCCGATTGGGCTGACCTAAAACGAACACTGTAAAAACGGTTTTCGAGGTAAGACAATATCCATTTTAACAAACCGAGGGCAGACAATTTTAAGATTATTAATCGATGAGAGATTTTATCGAAAGCTTTGCTAAATTCGGTTGCAACCACATCGACCTCGTTAGGGTAGAGAGGGCAAAGGATATGAATTCAACGAGATTTGTGGTGGTTGACCTACCCTTTAGGAAGCCATCTTGTCTAGAGGAAATAAGTGGAAGCTTAGAGCTTCATACAAAATACTTTCGAAAAGTTTGGGTATATGGGAAAGTTTAGCGATGGGACGATAGTTGGTTATTTCATTCTTTGATCCTTTATGAAGGAGGTTTTCCAAGCCTGAGGACATTCTCCTCGTGAAAGGGACAGTCGAAAGAGATTAGAAAGTGTAAGGGAAAGAGAGGAGGAACATTTTTAAAGAAATATGGCAGGGAGGCCATCTGGGCCGGGTGGGATTTGTCATTGAGTTGGTGTAGTATAGATGTCAAAGCATAAAAGTATGGAAGAAGACCCACGAGCAGCGTAACGATTCAGAGGATAGCCAACGAGTAATGTTATACCAAACTAAAGCCACTTGTTCTGGTGAACATTGTTCTGTCTTACCTGAACTCTGCACTCACGACCAGATCAAATACGTTCTCGGTCAATCGCTGAATGATCAAATATTAAAGGGAGTGCAAAAAGTCAGACGTACACGAACTAAAAACATGGTCCGTCGAATGCTGTCGACAAGAAAGAACACCCATACCAGCGGCTCGGACAGCACGCCACAACAGCAAACTCAACTTGCATGTGATAAAAGAATTTGTCTACCTGGGCTCTGCTGTAAATTCAGTCAACAACGCCAGCGTAAAGTTCAAGCGGAGGATCACTTTCGTCGAGTAAGAGTTCTTCAAGTGGTTTATGGTCCCGTGGCTATGTGGCGACTATGTCAGAAGGGCTTAAATTCAGAAGCTTCGAAAGCTACGACATGTTGAGCGAATTAACAACACATTGAGGCTAGTCAGCGAATCTATAGGTGGCGTGCTGTGGTAGAAAGGCCCTTGAAAAAACTTGTTGCGCGCAATTGAGGACGATTATTGGTTGAAGCCTAGGTCTGCTTTGTAAAATGTAGTACCTCTTAAAATAAGTAAGAACCCATACAGGGACCTCCTACATAACTAAATATAACAATTTATATTCTCCTAAGCAATTCGCATTTTAAGAACAGTACTCACTAGTTTACTTTTAAATTCATCTCAGCACCTCATTACAATATTCCACCATGGGCGTGGTACTTTGTTGCCTGTCACCCAATTCCGTCTTGCCGTCTAGATCAATGAGAGTAAACAACTGCTCGTTTGTGTACATAGAAAATTCAAATAACATCAAATTCGCATTCTTTCATCACTCTTCCATGGCTAAATGCTAAATAATTTTCGCAATGATTTGTGAAATCATTTTGCCTAGTCAACGATATTCACACCACACCTATATGATGATCTCACGTGAAATACTTTCTTTACTTTCTGCCCGAATCCATAGGGACTCTGACCAACTCAGACCTAAATCATAGCGCTAATACGCACTCTCCTTTTGATGTTGTTGCGGTTTTTTTTCGACATTTAACATCGTTTTCATGCCACGCATGACTCGCCCAATTTGCCTAATTCTTTCGATTCACATTCACAACATCTGAGAGCCAAAATCACTTTGAAAACGAAAGTGAAAAAACAACCAAGAGAAGACCAACTCAAAGATGTGTATTCTGAAACCAAGCACTGGCTTAAGTTTTGTTTTGTTTTCTCAGGGGTTTTATTCAATTTTTATTTCATACATATCACAAACAGTGCAACACTTAAATCTGGTTCTTTTTGCTTTTTTGTTTCTTGTTTTCTTTTTTTATAAACTGGACTTTTAACAGCTGGTTTTCTTAAATTTACACAATTAACATAGACAAAAAAATAATGGGGAACATTATAGAAAATTGCAAATAATAATAAAAAAAAAAGTTCGTTAATATACGTTTAGTATCGATGTGTATTTGTAATACAGATATAGATTATAGACTACGTGTATATTAAATTCGGCGTATAGAATGTGGTCTCACTTATTATATACAATTAAAACATGATAAATTCCGTGACATACATATGTACTATTTGGAAATCGACATACAAATATATATATTGTTTATAAGTTTTCAAAATCTGTTTCCCTTTCTTGCTGATATTGGTTAAATCGTGCAGTTGAGCTCAGTCAGATTCGATGTCGTCTGCTTTGGAGAATAGCTTTTTTCCTCGCAAAGAAGAAATATCCAATTGGTTCCTTACTAACGAAGTACAGTGCGGTACTGAATCGTAATCTTCGAAGCTCATGATGCTGCCGTTATCCTGTTTGGCATCAAGTAAATCAAGTCTGAAATAACAAGAGGAAAGGACGAATGTTAGTAAATATCAGTTGGAAATGAAAAAAACAAGACATTTGAGGGCTTAGTCAAATTTTTTCTGTAAAACTTTCTTCTGCTTGAATTTAACAGAGAATCAGATCAATCAGTTGTGCACCGATATAAATAGAGATATAAAAATTGTTTAAACCTAGTGTAGTCATGAGTACTGGTACACAATTAGGTGCCTACTGTTTGACATGTGGCCGGGCGGCATCAAAAATCGTGTAGCCTTCACAAAATGAAACATGAAAACAGCGAGATCTTTGAGATACTTGGACCACTTGGAATCACTCCTAATTTTATGTATCGCAATGCGAACTTGTTCGAGGATGCACGAGTAATTCATTCGGTCGTCCATGCACGCTACGACTATCATAAAAGCCATCCAATCTCGCATCAGACGAAAACCGTTGCGCCAACATATAAAAGACACACTGGCACCTACACTCTCTGCGATCGAAGGTTGTGAGCCTGGAAAGTAAGCTGAATTGGAGAGAGCAGAAACAGCTGGAGAACTTCGTCGAGATTGTAGGTGTGCCAGGCGTGAATAATTCCAACGCAAAGGAGAGTGTAAAAAAAATGTTTAATGATGCTTTGAATGTTCCCCTACCTTCAGAGGAGATCAGAAATTGCTACGTGAAACGAATTAAGAAAAAAAATTCTTCGTATGAAATCTAAAAGAGTTGCTAAGAAGAAACTAAATGCATCTATTTTTGCCGAAGGCAGTAAGAATAATATTTACGTTAACCATCGCTTTACTAAATATACTAGGGCACTCTTCATGGCAGCGAAAAAAATGCAAAATAGAGAATAAATTGAAATACTTGTGGTTTCAAAATTCTCAAATATTGTTGAGAAAGGTCGATAATGGTGAGGTTGTTGTTATTAAATCGTTTGATGATCTAGCAGCAATCTAATATCAACAACATGGATGATGTTTTTGATATCACAAATAACAACCTCACTACAGAAACCTTTAGTTCCATTTGTTGTAGAGTTTTCCATTGTATTTCAAATAATCACTCTTTTTTCGTTGTGCATCAGAATATTCGTAGTTTGCGTGCAAACTGTGATTTACTTGTTGCAAATCTTGAAGCCTTTGAATTTTTGCCTGAAATCATATTTGTTTCCAAAATTTGGATTTATTCCAATGAAATTGATGAATATAAAATTCCTAATTATAACTTTTTTTGCGAATCCTAATGATTCCTATTCTGCAGGTGAAGTGGGAGTTTTTGTAAGAGATTCATTTTATGGCGATATTAAATATATTAAACTTTTAAGTTTATACATACAAGTTTCTTACACCATATTTAATTATAATATAAACTTTTTCTGTGTGTATAGACTTCATTCTCAACCTGTAAATTTGTTTATTGATGAACTTTCTGATTTTCTGCGCATTCAACGAGCGGGTAATCTAGTCATTCTAGGTGATTTTAACTTAGATATTTTAGTTTCCAACCCTTTTTCAGATTTTTACCTTGCAATGATTGTAGAGCATGTATTTGGCCGATTTAATTTTATTCCTTCTAATAATGTTTTTGGTGTTAACCTTGATCTTGGCATAACCGACCATTGCATGACTGGCCTTCTTCTTAAAGGAATCTCAATCAAAAAAGAAAAAGGTACTTCTCGTCTAAATGTGCCTAAAATCGATTTCCTTGATTTGAATAATAAACTGCGTTTTGAAGATTGGGCTGAAGTTTATAGTATAGACAATGCTTCTTTAGCATATGACGCATTTCTAAGAAAATTTCAAAAACATATTAGTTCTTCTAGCTTTACTGTTGTGAACAAAAAATCGAATACTAGACTTAAACCTTGGATCAATTACTCGCTACTCAAGAAAATAAGGCTGAGGTACAAACTTAAAAAGAAATGTGCTAAAAATCCACTAAATTCAAATCTAAAAATTCGTCTCGTTCGTATAGGCAAACAAGTTAATAGAGAAATTCGCAGTTGCCATGATATCTACTTTCAGATAAGGATGGCGAATGGAAATCGGAATAAAGAATGGCAAGTAATTAAAACTTAAAATTAATGTATTTAGTTCTTATTTTGCCACAGTTGGTCAGTCATCTTCTCCGTGTTACTTGTCCTCTTCTTGTTCCTCCTGCACAGAGTCCGAGATCTGGCGAATTTCGTCAGAAATAGCTTCTTTTTTGATGTAATATCGGGCTGTAAACTTCTCAAAATAATAAACTCCTTAAGGAATTCGGGTTCCTGTGGCAGCGATGAAATATACAATTTAGTGTTAAAAAGAACTGCGTTAAATATTGTAGATATTTTAGCTCATCTATTTAACTTAAGTACCATTTCTGGGATATTCCCTGATCAATTAAAATGTGCAATAGTGATACCTCTATTCAAAAAAGGCGATAGGAGTGACAAAGCGAATTATAGGCCCATATCATTATTATCTTCTATCTCTAAAGTATTTGAGAAAACAATTAAGGCACGTGTTTTGTCATACCTTAAAAGAATTGAATTCTTAGCCCAATGCAGTATGGATTTAGAGCAGGTCATTCTACTGAGGAGGCACTGTTAAATTACTGTTCCGTAATTCTCGAGGGATTGGATCAGAAAAATAGTTGTGCCGGGATTTTGGGTGATATTAAAAAAGCTTTCGACATGGTAAACCACAGCATCCTCCTCGACAAACTTTTTAAAGTGGGTTTTCGCAGTTTCATGTTTAAATGGTTTAAGTCCTATCTAAAGGATAGAACTCAAATAGTCAAATTAAGAAACTGTGTAAGCAATTCCAGTGTAACTAATCTAGGTGTGCCTCAAGGATCTGTGCTTGGCCCAATACTGTTTTTGGTTTATGTTAATTCTTTTTTTGCGCAAACGTTTGAGGGTAAAATCACAGCATTTGTAGATGATCTTGGAATTGCTTACACCTCGGCCAGCCCATTGAATTTAATTGCAAACATAAACAATGATGTCCACTTATTGAGGTATTGGTTTGCTATCACTAATTTATGTAGTGATTAACAATAAAACTAGGTTAATGTACTTTAGCATAGGTAAGCAAGTACCGCATGACCTGGATGTAATATTTCATGCACCTGATTGCGCTAGGTTTTCGTTAATTAATGATACGTTGTCTGAGCAAAGGTTTACACACTACAATTCCGAAGTTGGCTGTAGTGGACATTGTTTTAAAATTGAGAGTGTTGTGGACTATAAATACCTAGGAGTTATTATTGACCAAAATATGAGTTGGTCCAAAAACATTACCAATTTAAGACAGTGCCTTCTATCATCTATTCGTTGTTTGTATCGTCTCAAGAATTTCTTTTCTATCAATACATTGAAAATGGTTTACTACGGTCTATTTCACTCGAAATTGCAGTACGGCATTGGCTGCTGGGGAGTGCCTATCGCACCAAACTTCAGCAGCTGGTTGTCCTCCAAAAATGTGCTGTAAGAAACATGTGCAAAGTTAATCGATTAACACATTCTATGGATTTGTTTAAGACCATGGAAATACTGCCAGTGAGGCAATTAAATTTTTTCAAAGTTTTAAAAATCTTTTTTATAAGAGTATGATATCTTCAAAGTCCTACCTCTGATATGCATTACTTGCGTAGCCAAACTAGTCATGTTGTTAGTATCCCTACGTTTCGCACTACATGTTTCAAAAACTTTTATACGATTGTCTCTTGTAAGCTTTTTAATATACTCCCTGAAGGAATTCGAATCATAATGAATTTGTTCTCATTTTTAAAAAGTGTTAGGTCATGGCTTCTTATATTTGATCACAACGAAATTGAAGTTTTGTTACGCTCTATCATTTAGATCTCTATTATTACCTGAATTTATAAAAAAATTTCTTGATATGAATTTTGTACACCCCATTATAAAGGGTCCGCCATCTAACTTTTTTTTTTCAAATAGTGCTTATTTCGTAAATGGTAACACTTAGCTCATGTCTGATTTGACAGCTAATTAGTTTTATCCTTCCGGTTAATAATGGAAAATAATTTCATTCAAATGGCTGCCTCGGCTGGCCATGCAGTAGCCTACACGATCGGTCCAATTTTTAAGCACATTATCGATTGTGTGCAGCTGTATTTCACCAATGGCTTCACGAATATTGTCCTTTAAATCGTCAATTGTCTCTGGCTTGTCGGCGTAACACTTATCTTTTACGGCACCCCACAAATAACCAACGGTGTCAAATCGCAGCTCCGAGGTGGCCAAACGACATCAGCTCTGCGGCTGATAATGCGATCTTCAAAAACAGGGCGCAAAACATCGAGTGTAGCTTCGGCTGTGTGGCACGTAGCGCCGTCCTGTTGAAACCAAATGTTGCCAATATCCTCCTTTTCAATTTTTGTGAACAAAAATTCGTTCAACATGGCCCGGTAACGATCGCCATTGACTGTAACGGCCACTCCTTGCTCATTTTCGAAGAAAAATGGCCCAATTATGCCTCTGGACCAAAATTCGCACCAAACAGTGACTCGTTTTGGGTGTATCGGCTTTTCAATGTATGCGTGCGGGTTTTCTGTGCCCCAAATGCGACAATTTTGATTGTTTACATACCCGCCAAGATCAAAATGAGCTTCATCTGAAAAGATGATTTTTTTTTGACAAAATCGGCATCTTTTCTAAGTCGATCGCAGGCAATATTTCCCAGCGTTGTTGAAGCGTATACACAACCATATTCGTTCAGCGGAAGGATAAAACTAATTATCTGTCAAATCAGACATGAGCTAAGTGTTAACATTCACGAAATAAGCACTATTTGAAAAAAAAAACGTTAGATGGCGGACCCTTTATTTGAAATATTTATTTTTAATTTTGATGTGACATTTATTTCTATTTTTTTTAAATATAAAATGTCACTGCTATTCTCTTTTGTTCTTGCTAGTAGCTATATATACTGAAATTTCGATTGTTTTATATTATTATATTTTAAGAGAATAAGAAATAAACAAATAAAATAAATAAATAAATAAAATAAAAAAAATCTACTCCAAGAACGCACACCGTAGAACTCTGTTTCAATAAACGGAACGATCGATTGTGTACAGGATGGTCAATGGTGGCCACTATCCCGCATGGAATCTCGTGGTGGGGAATGAACTGCACATATGGTTGGCATTACCGAAAAGGAATCAACAACTGACAACATTGCTTACCAACCAGAAAAAACCAGGAACAGTGGCTCAATAACAACATTCCGGACTCAAATCTCCGGCAGGTTTGCACCTAGCAGTTTTGGCCTTAACACCTTAGATCACAAACTATAGTAAGGACGCATGGCCTGCCATACTCGACACTGAAATATCAAATCATAAAAGCGGGTGTTTACTGGGGGGGGTGGATCATTTTCCAATGCATGTTGTGCGGGCTGCGATCGATGTATGCCATGAGCGTTTTAGGTTCTTCTAAGCTGAAAGGCAAATGGCGACAATTTAGCACCAATTTTTCCTTGCACCAATATATATGACTAGACCAGTTTGATGGAAGAAAACTTAAATTTCCGGATGTCAAAATTTCCCCAATTCCAATCCTAAATTCAACATTTTCTGGTTGAAATTTCATCTACATAAGCAAATTATCCAATCCTGCTTCATTTACAGAAGCCACAATCTATACAACAATTCGATTTTAAAAAAGTTTGGTACGATGGACTCCTTATAAAGAATTTTATCCTTGTCGTCTCATCGGACAACTGTATCATACGAGAAAGGCTTTCAATGGACTTTACCTCCTTCTTAAAGAAATTTAATTGGTCGTTAACCACATGGATGTCGTAACAAATTCTTATCCTCTGTGATATAAGATCCCTCATACCTCATCGATGATAGAAGATGCAAAGGAAAGGTAAGCATGTAATGCGATGTGAACTATTACGCAACTATCAGAGTTGGACAAGGTAATTTTCAGTCATACAAGACTAGCCCAACAAAGGAAAACAGACAAAAACTTTTAACGAACCAGAAATGACTTGGAGCGTTCATCTCAAACATATTAAGTTTGTCTACGGCCAGAAATTGATGTAAAAGATTCATACTACAAGGTCGCAAAGGTTGTAGAAATGGTTGGTCCTCTGTCATCCTCAATTTCAGCTCCCATTGACAATAACATACCAGCTGTCAGCTTATTGTACAAGGTAAATATGTTTCTTGTGCACTTCACAGTCAGGTCAACGCTTCTAGATTGTGCCATGACTCTGCCTAGTCAACGCTCAAATAAAACCAATCCACTTTGACACTCGTATGGTAAGCAGAGCAATTAATTTTGAAGGCTCGTCACTAGAAAGTGTGAATCTATTTCTCTCTTCTCTACCAAACCCATGGAAGCAGTGACAAATAGTCAGCTCATAAAATCTCCTGAGGCATGAACATTTCGTAATGACCGGCATTGTGGCTTTCATAGCAACAGGACGACTGATGATTGTCTTACTCAAAGGTGGAAGCAAAGTCTCCACCAATATTTCGAAGGCATTTAACAGAGTTTGGGACCAGGTTTTTTGTGAAAAATGCGGGCATTTAGAATCGATGAATCTCATCTTCAATGAAATAGATATTGCTTTTCGAAACATTTACAATGAACCCCAAGCTTTTTTTTATGAATGGCATCTGCATCGTCAAAAACAGAAAATTTTCCATTCTCAGTATCAGTATGTGTGTCAATGTGATTTCGTCTTCCTTCGAACCATCATACACTCGATGTCGCCCAAAATGCTGTGAAACGTACAATGCTCACATTTATTCAGGTAGCCCTAGATCTTCCTTGCGTCTATTGGGTAGAATCCAAAACCTTGCGACACAACTTATGGGTGGCGCTCATATTGCTCAGTCATTTGACACACTGCAACGTGTTGAAGTTACATATACTCGTATATGTATGTATCTTGCCACACCTTGTTCTATCGGTATTTCACCACAAGTTTCCAATGAACGCCAGTAGCAATTTACATTTTATTTTTAAATTGACGCGTCCTGCTTGAACCTGTATAGATCTCAATGTTCAACGGTGGAAAAAGAAACCCAGACACTAAGATTAATTTGTTCCAATAGAGGATCGGAAAAGCATACTCACAGTTCTTCCTATTAATACTACTGCAAATGAGATAAGTAATTTAGTCCGCCGTACCTGGTATCTGCCATAGAAAAAAAGGCAACGGATGGTACCATAAAACACGCACGACCTTTACTAGAAGATAACGAATAAAGGGCTTTCTGCCCCAGGGTTAATTAAATACCAAAAAAGATAATTCTGACAATCTTTGGCTATCGATTAGAAAGAACAACGTGCCGACACGTGACGTGTTAAGACCCTCATACTGTCTGATTCCTTCAACAAGAGCAAGAGATGATACAAATGGTCTTGGTCTAAGTGTGGTGCTGGTCTGAAGCAGGCGATTTTTTTTGTCACTTCGGCCTGTCCAAATTCCAAATCGAACCGGCAGCATACACCTTTAAACGACCAAACAAAATCACCGTATACTGGCTTATAGTGTAATATTTTAAAATAAACCACGATGGAGAGCGAAAAGGAACGTTTCTAGAACTAGTTAATAGCAGTCTACAAGTTATTCCCAAAGGAACTACGACACTGCGGCTGGCCTGATGGGAGATCATGGCCTCGAAAGTCGAAATTAAAACAACGTTGTTACGCTCTGTCGATGTTTATTACACAAATAATACCTAGTTATTGCAGGCACTCTATTTAAACCTAAGAGATGTCACCTGAGCAGCTATGTGTCGCATGACAGGTAACGAACATCGTTCATTTGCCTAAAGCTAACGCTTTGGAAACTGCATTAAACATCCGACACACAGGGACGTTGTCGAAATGCCACGGAACCTGTATACTATGCTAACAATGCATATCTCATGCATTAGTAGCAACAGCTCAAATATGAAAACAAAAAAACAAAAAAATACGGCAAGCATAGCATAGACTATAGACGGACTTCAGATTCTCCAAATACGTTACCATTTCAGGACCATGTCGCTTCCGAGGAAGAAGTAACCAATCTATCCATGGTAACGTTGATACACCCAGGAAGGCCGTGAAAAATGCACATTTGTAGATGCCCACATATGTTGGTAGAAAGGCAGAAAAATCTGGCCTTCATTGGAAGCCTGCCAACAGATTGATGAGCGTATCAATCATGAGATAGAAACTCAGTGCCATTTGAAATATAACAACATCCGTTTACTGAATAGAATTACAAATGATCATCGAGCAGCAGTCTTATATAATTTATAATCCAAGCAGCGAAGCAAATAGCAAAGATAATCTTAGTGCAGATGGGAAGGCACCGCGACTAAGTTCTCCATATTGAACAAACAATCTTCTAGACTTCCGGATTATTATAGAATACTACGTCAAGTACAACAGGATTCCACTACATCATGTACTTATGTAGATAAATTTGTCTGTTGTGCGTATGACGATCAACGCAGATTTGTCCCCCAGTAATATAACCTGTGAAATCGGGAACTGGATGAGGTAATATCGTCGTTAGGCATAGTAAAAATGGGGATCTGCATATTGGATCCGTTACGGCCCTCAACACGTCCGGCACGCTTACAAATCGTAGCCAAATCTGTGTATCTGTAACCGGGAAAACACGACGACCGGGTACTTCTTAACGGGCAGATGAAATCCCACGCAAAGCTTTTGCATAGATGGTAAGAATAACCAACACGCGTTTCTCACAATGCACATCTCACAGCTGCAGTTAAAGCTAAACGTGGTGTAATAACACGTTCGATGGTTGGTTCGTTGGCCAAGTTCAAGAACAAACACCCATTCCCCATGGAGCCGTTCTCCTCGAAATCTTGATTGAAGAAACGAGCAGTCTCCGTATTAACACCCATAGCAGCGAATACAATAGCAAAATTACATTCATGATCATCGAGCACTGATTTGCAGGAACCTAAACCAAATCAGCTTGACGGCAAATTTGAGCAGCAATTTCGTTGTGTGGGAGACCAGCAGCAGAGAAAATTGGAATTTTCAAAACACGGGCAATTGAGCTCATTACGTCGATAGCAGATATACCAGTTTGGACAATTTCCTCGGGGTAAATACGTGACCATTGATATTAAGGTTATCTCCTGCCAAAATTATTGGACCTTTGTCGATAGGCTTGCCAGAGCTGTTGAAGACACGTCCCAACATATCTTCTGATGCAGGTTTACAGAAAATATCATCAGCGAACTCGCAAAGTGTGTTCTTGGCATCAATTTGTACCCTCGAACACCTCAATGACAGCTTTGGGGGCGCTCACTTCAAAAATTTGTCCCGAAGTTGCACAATATCCGTGAACTTGGGAAATCTCACCTCATTCAAGATGACCAGAGGTCCACTGACACTAGACACGGTTTTGTATGTTAGTCGTGGCTGGGAGATGCGATACCTGGAAACGGCAAGGACATTCTGTTCTGGTAATTGCACAGGTAATTAAGGAGGTTTTGGTCTTTCTTTTCTTTCTTTCTTTACCAGTGGAGAAAATTTTCAGCAGTCGAGTATGAGAAGGCAACGAAGAACGACGAAACTTTTCTTCCGAAACTCTGTGACTGCCGTCACAGGCAAAGATTTGGAGATCATTCACACCAATCAGCATCGTCGCGGTGGGATAATATAAATTTCCACAGATTTCAACTTTACGCTACAAGTAATTGGATCAATTAAAACTACCTCCACCGCCATCACAATTCTCTGCTGGGGGTAACACAATGGTAAATGGTATGACGCAGCAAATAATGCAAAAACCACCAACCCAACCACAGCAACAGCTACTCCCTAAACCTTTGATGCGGTCAAGCTAACCTCAAACTTCGAGAGCAATGCCTAGTTTGAACCAAATCACACGTCGCAGTACACGTCACCAGCTTCGGCACCACTTCCTCCGTCATGACCACCAAGATCAGCAGTATCGCAATCCGCAAACACATGCCGTAACGGACCACAAGGAATACAATTTAAGACCACGCGGTGAAGTTCCTTTAACGAACGGCGGAGGCAGTAGTAGTGTAAACGGCATCAGCATTGAATAGTCCACCAAGTCATAATACACAGCAGCCGCAGCAACAAAAGTATGCACTTCCACCAGTCTCGCAATAGTTACCAATAATGCCAGTTAATAATCTCAGTAATAGCATGCAAAATCTATCATTTGGAAAGGCAAACGGTGGAATGATGCCTACAATCGCATCTAGTTCGAATTTTTCCTCAAATTCCAAGACATCAGCATCAAATGCAAATACTGTGGTTCAACAAAGACTGGATCGCAGAAGGTATATGGTGTATCGACGTCTCTTCTTATTCCTACTTTGTTGCTACAGACAAACCATGCAGTGCCGTCCCCGCCACCGTTTGCAACAACGCCTAATGCCAATTATCCCACCAGTCACTGATAGCAAGTCAGCCCATGTGTCCGCAGCAGCAAAAGATCCAACCACAGCAACAAAAACAACAGTTTCAGCAGCCTTAAGCCCATTCTCAACAGGACTACGAATCGCTGCCAGGAGTTCAACAACAACAATAGCCAATACTAAATGGTCAGCCGCAGTACCAACAACATCAGCAACAGCAACCAGGTCTATATTCCAATCAGAGTGTTGTTCAACAATCAAATTGTTGTTCTGGGGTCAAGAGACAGATCTAATGCAGAATCGCCACATATTGTCACCAGCAACTCTGCTAATGCCAAAAATCGTTCCTCACAACCAGTTCCACGAGTCCATTAATTTTCATCTCAATAAAATACCTGAGAGTAATTCATTACTCCAGAACTCTAGGCTGCCACTGGGCATACTAATTCATCCGTTTCGTGATGTGGTTTCGTGATCAGTGCTCAAATATTGTGGGATGCCGTCTATGCAGAACATCATCAATCCGTTTGTCTACTTCGCGGACAGGCAAGATGTGGAAGTGCAACGAAAACATACGGCGATGTTACACGACGGCCAAAGTTTCACTCGAGTACTATCGAATTTATTGCACTATCCGAATATATGTTCCGACCACAACAATACGCCGGATTTTTAACTTGTTCGGCGCACAGGTTAGTTTTATTTCATAAAACGCTGAGGTATATTTCTACAGTATGGCTGAGTTGTAACCCTCAACCCAACCACGTGAATGGACTTTGATCGATAACGAAGGCCCATTCCTTCCGCGACCGGATAAATTCTTGGTGAATCAAACGGAAGGCAAAGAACTGATCATAACCTTCAAAAAACGTTTGAAGATTTCGCGTTGTAATATCTGGTACCGACACTGGAAAACAAAATCTAATCTCATTAGCATAGTAAGCTGAGACTTTTTGACTCTCAAGTCGAGTCACTACTGCCTTCTGAGTGTACTATTTTGAAGGTAGCCACTTGAAGGCGGCACATTTGTGTAAGCCGATGAATAATGAAAGGCTTCAACAGGAACTAACTTGGCGAACTGGAATGCGTTGCAGAAAGCATAACAGTATGTCACGCAGATATTTTTTAATATTTTTTAATTTCGTCATGAATTGATAGAATTTACAAACTGTACAGCGCCACATGACTTACCACAAAACTACGTAATACAGAGGTTTAAGAGTCAAAAATGACTAGGCTTCAGAAATCCTTATCCTACGGAGGATGAATTAGTGTAAATTAATCAACGATATTGTCAACATGACATTCTCCTCATATGAGCTCCTTCAAAATATTTGAATCTGAGGTCTATAAAGATTTTTAGAACTAGTCAGCGTGCACAAAAGGAGAAGTTAGAACACAAAATGGGTCACAGCAGCTCCCATATCCCCAATTACACGACCTCTTTTGCCCGAGGGGTCTCAAAAAGCTCTCGGCGCACTACAAGTTGGGAATTATACTTGGGTTAAGCTGCCTAACCACATGTGGAAACAATCAGACGCTTCGGATAAGGAGATTCACTATTGAGTTTCCAGCAAAGCATGTAATATTTGGATCTGGAAGAGGGCAGGTGCAACAGAACAGTCAATAGTTGTCATAGGCTGTGATATAGGCAGTATATAAGTATCACTGCCACTTTTGAAAATCTTAGGATGGGCAGGACACTACAGTCACTGCAACAGAGTGCAACAGAGAACGGAAGCCACGTCTATTTGGGTGTGGATTTATACTAGCCGGTAGAATAAGGGGGGAGTCTTAAGGCGGAAGCATGAAGTCTAAATTCACCAACATCAGGGCTCACGTTCGCACAGTAGGACGATGATACCAAAGAATGTTTCTACGAGCTCCTAGACAGAACCTACGACCAACGTCTTAAGTATTCGATAACGTGGGACATCGTTGGTGTTTGTGTTTTCTGTGTTTGTCTGTGATTATGACTAGGGAATTCAGGGTAGACGTAGCCAATATACGCGGGCTAAAAAGTAATCACTTTTCTGCGTACGTCCACGTCTGTAAGTACAGACCAGCTGTTTTGGCACTTAGTGAAACACAGGTAGATCCCCGCCCACACCTCTCAGATCATTCTGATCTGAAGCTACCTGGCTACGAACTAGTGCCATTACTCTTCTCTCGCTTACCAAAATCCACCACAATGTGATCCATGTTCCAATCCGGAATTCAACTTCATGTGGTTAAAATTCCATCTCCGTATGCAAATTATACACTACTGCTTTATTTATAGAAGACCCAAACTGGACAGCAATTCAACCTTTAACGAGTTTGATGCGCTGTCTGACTCCATACAAAGAATTGTATCCCTGTATCCTCATACTGAAATCGTTATTACGCGCGATTTCAATATACACAATTCTGGGTGGCTTCGACATTCTGGACAGACAACACCCGAAGGACGGTGTGTTGAGATTTTCGCTGCGGAAAACAACCTAACGCAGCTTGTAAATGCGAGCCCACGCGAATACCAGACGTTGATAGTCATACCGCCAACACCCTGGACTTGTTTTTAACTTCTCACCCTGATAAGTACACCATTGATGTGCTCTCCCCTCTAGGCTCGTCGGACCATTGTGTCATATCAGCTAATTTCCCGACCACACAGTTAGAGAAAAAATTCCTAAAAGAACCGTATGGCAATACGAGAAAGCCAACTGGAGCGGTCTTAGCAGCTTCTTTAGGAATTTTAACTGGTCGTTATGCTTCCTCGATAACGACGTGGATGCCGCTGCTGATATGATTACAGACACCATTCTCTTTGGAATGAGATCCTTTATTCCTCATCGGATGAAGAGTATCAAACCAAAAGAAAAGGCATGGTACGACTCGAGCTGTAAAGAGGCCGCCAGGGTTAGAGAAATGTTTTTTCGGTCCTACAAGACCAACCCGACAGAGGAAAACCGAAAAAAGTTCAAACGAGCCAGAAATGACTGCAACGCCTTTCTTAAGCGTGTGAAATTCCTATACGAAGAAAAACTGAGGCAAAAAATAGTGCAATGTCCAAAAGGCAGTAAAACTTTTTGGTCGTTCGTCAAAAACATTAGAAATTCCACCTCATCTTCCATCCCAACGCTCATTTACAATGACATTCCAGCTGTCAGCTCTTTGGATAAGGCCAATCTGCTTGCTGCACACTTTGCGGCCAGCTCAACACTCCCAGATTGTGCTTTGTCTCCGCCTACACTTGAGTGCGTCGAATCTTCAATGGGACGAATCTACTTTCGCACTCGTGAAGTAGCAAGAGTACTTAAAGATCTCAACATACATAAATCCGCTGGTCCAGATGGTGTATCTCCCTTTCTTCTGAAGAGGTGTTCTTCCTCGCTGGCAAAACCACTGCGTAAGCTTTTTCATTAATCCCACACTTTAGGACTCTTCCCGAGCAGATGGAAAACAGCATTTGTCCAGCCCGTCCCTAAAAAAGGCGAATCATCTTCTCTCTCCTCCTACAGACCCATTGCACTTAGGTCCCTTCTTTCCAAGGTCATGGAAACACTGATAAATCGTCAGCTCATGAGATATCTCGAAACACGAAAACTTCTAAATGACCGGCAGTACGGTTTTCGTAGCAACAGGTCCACAGGTGATTTGACGGCATGTCTCACCGAAAAGTGGAACCAAGGCGTACATCAATCTGGCGAAAGCAAGATAGTTGCACTTGATATTTCTAAGGCATTTGACAGAGTTTGGCATCAGGCTCTTTTATCAATAATGCGTGCATTTGGGATCGACGACTCTCTTCTTCAATGGATTAGAAACTACCTTTCGGAACGTTCAATTCAAGTTGTCTTGGACGGTTTCAAGTCTGATATTCACAAAATAAATGCTGGTGTGCCCCAGGGCTCTGTTCTGTCACCGACACTCTTTTTAATTTTCATTAACGATCTCTTGTCTGCTACTTCTAATCCAATATATTCCTTTGCTGAAGACAGTACTCTCTGCTTTTCGTATTCGTTCCCGGACTCACGGCCCTGCTCTTCGGCTGTAGTACGAGAACGGCAGCGTATGCTAAGCTCATTAAATTCCGATATCAACAGCAAAACCAATTGGGGAACTACTCGCATCAATAGAGTGGAATTGAATGCTTCCAAAACACAATGCTGTCTGCTGTCTTTAAAGCGAAATTTAAACACACAGCCATTATCTATGAATGGCACTTGCATCGTCGAAACCGACAAACTTTCCATTCTCGGTATGTGTGTCAATGACAACTTACGTTGGAATGACCACATATTTGATGGCGCCAAAAATGCTACAAAATGTCTAGCGATGTAAGAAATATTTTACCCCCTCTGATCTGGCCTCAATATATAAGGCATTCATCCGCCCAAAATTGGAGTACAACTCCCACATCTGGTCAGGTGCTCCTAAAACATATCTGCACCTGCTAGATAGGATTCAAAACCGTGCGATAAAACTTATTGATGATACTAATATCAAGTCAATCAATGGACACCCTCGAACACCGACGAAATGTCTCGAGTTTCACTTTGTTTTATCGCTATTTCCACCACCAGTGCTCCACTGAAATCGCCAATAGCATTCCGCCCATTCAAACTTTCAACCGTAACACCCGTATCGCTATGAATGCTCATCAGTATACCCTCAAGCCCATTTTTGGACGTACTCTAAAATATCGTGATTCGTTCTTAAGCCGTACAACTCGCTTTTGGAATGCCCTGCCGATCTCTGTATTTCCTGGTCGTTATAACTTGCAAACATTTAAAAACAATGTACATCGGTACCTCTCTTTTCTTCCTCCCTGAATTTCCTTTGCCCGCGCTGTGTACAATCACCTTAAGGGTACTCAAACCCCTTGAGCGCGCGCCCATTATATAAAAAAAAAAAACAGTCAAAAAGTATAGCCACCATTTCTAGACGGACTACGGCTAAATTGACTTTGCTGCAGAGTGGAGTAACACAACGGCTGGCACACAGTGACTTCACCACAATATTTACAAAAAAAAACACCCCAACCACCTGTTCATCAAACTGTCAACTAAATTGGTTATGTTGCAATCGAAGCCAAGCACTTCTCTACCATTATATTGTAGATGTGCGAACATTCCGCCAGCATAAACTCGATACGCTTAACGGCTGCAATCGCGACAACCCACCAGAATATTTGTCAATCGTGTATCTCTCAACGCCCTCATTAACGCCCTTACAACAATAGAACAGTGGCATCCAAGCAAGCCTGAAGAATGAAACCTCAGCATGGTTTGAGAAAGAAAAGAGATCATCTAAACTGCGTCAGCTGAAGTGGCATTGCGTAAAAGATCTTGTCTGTCGTAATGTGTGGACACCTGAAACCATTTGTCAACGATCTGATTGATCCCTATCATCCCTATCCCTATCCACAATTGACTAAATATTCACAACACAACAGGTCCTAGGAGAAAACCCAAGGCTGCATCTACAGAGACGAGCTATACGGACAAAGGCTGCTCAGTAAAGGTGTTAAGTAATCGATGAGATTTTGAGGTGACCTTTGATGTTTAGCTTGGTGCTAAAGGTGGTGCGTTGTCATCACTCTATCAATGGAGATCCTGCAAATTTTGAAACAGAAGTGACAAGAATGGCTTTAACTGTAAGTGAGGTCAAAACCCAGCATATGCTGTAAACGAGAAATAACGGATAACATCGACAAATCGGAACGAACCACATCGGCTCTGCTTTGCTTCTGATAATGACTTCATCAGAAATCAAACGAAGAGTTACATACGTCAAGTACTGTTTCGTTCGCCTAAGAATACAACTGAGTAATAAGAACTTGTCCAAAAACACTAAGGAGACTCTATATCATGGTCTATTGTAAAGAAGCAGGATTTTTCAAGTGTTTTTTGGTATCATTTGCGTTTATGGTTTTTGAAAGACGAGAGAACTCTTCGAGCTGTATAAGATCGATGTGCGCATCAGTCGCCTGACAAAGGAAAAAGGAAAATCTCGGCTCAGATGTCACACACAAGGGAACTTAACCGTTTTGGAGTGAGCAATATGTAATGAGTGTGCACGTTATAAGCAAGCTTTCGCATGACACCATACCACCCATCTTTGACTTTCATATATGTTGTTTGTCATCAGTAAACCTCCGGTGTTCAGAACATATTTACAAACGTACGGGGACTTTCAAAAAGGCATAGCACAAGTCTGAGCTCCAACACGGAGTTATAACCTAAATTGATACAGCCACCACGGCTTCCAAGTACTTACCTAAAACTGGTCTTGGTGAGATCTTTTCGCGATCGAAAGCCCGGATGATGGTGGTTCAGTGGGGTGGAGTTGACAATTTTCGTTGCATTATCACTGAAATGTGTTGGCGTACCCTGATTGTACGACACATCGAACGAATTGTCCTGGGTGAAGCTATTGTCCGTGCCATTGCCATTATTGTCTGACAGAGTGGGGGGTTCTTTGATTTTCAAATTTGTGATGAGCGACACAATGAATCTGCAGATAAAATTCCTAAAATTGCACAATTTTGACCAAACGGCACGTCTGGACTTTCGATACGTTTGTTTCTGTAATAAAATTCCATTCGATTAGGACAAATCCAATTGGTCGGTGTGTGGGGATACTTACAACTTTTTTAACGATTTCCCAACGCCTTCGTCTCTGGAAGAGATTAACTAATTTTCTATTACTAAGCAATTCATCTACAGTTGGCCTGGCCAATGGATTAGGTGTCATCATTAGCTTGATCATATGTTTCAGTTCCTGTGATATGGCTGCAAAGAGACAAGAGTTCTAATTTGATGGGGCACCAATTCAAACATCAAGTATTGGACTTACATTGGATAAAATCCTCGGGAAGGATGCCACTCCGTAGCTCTTGCCATAGAGGTCCATTGGGTGGAAGTTCTAAATATGAACAAAGTTCTAAAATAGCGATACCTAAGCTAAAGATATCTGCAGCACGGGTAAAGTGTCCTTTCATTAGTTCTGGCGCTATGTAACGTGAATCTCCTTCGGTTGCTTCATGTCGATTTGCCTATGAACGAAAATCAGCCAGTCAGTCAAAACTATTAGCACATTCCTTCGATGCAACTTACTCTATTAACGTCAATTACCAAACCGAAATCGGCCAATTTACATATGCCGTCATCACCTATCAACACATTGTCCAATTTAATGTCCAAGTGGATGAGATTTTTGTCATGTAAGCTCTTTACAGCCAACAGCAAGTCTAGCAGGATCGACCAGATTTTCTCCTCGGGAATGCGTCTCTTCTTGCCTAGATACTGTTCCAGAGATTCCTGACACAGCTCCATTTGCATGTACAATCGATCGTCTTGCTCCCATGCCTTGTACAGTCGCACACAATTTTCATGATCGGAGAATTGCTCATAACGTTTGACCTCCTCCAAGCGCTCTTGTCTATTGTTTTCGCTGCGAAAAAATTGTTTCGACTTTTTCACAGCATACAGCAAGCCATCTTCTTTGCTGCGCACTTTGAACACTTCACCGAAGGAGCCTTCACCGATTTTCGAGATTTTCGTGAAGCACTGATCGAAGTAACTCTCCTCCGAGGATCGATTGTAGACGGGACTTAGCAACGAATCGTTTGTTGGACTGCTGCAGTCTTTAAACGAAATTGCATTGGCGGATAATGAACTGTGGCTGCGATTCAAATTCAGGTCATGGTAACGTGGTTTCAGCTTTGGCGGCTTCATCCGGAAGGATGATTCTTTGTTTACATTCGACTGCGAAAGCAAAAAGCCTGCCCTAGAATTTCGAGTCGAAAATAGTGAAAAATTCATTCACCTACCTTGTAGGAATGCTGATAAACGATATCCTCTCGGATATCGGGAACAGGAAGATATGCTCCGCTTGCCTTCGAGGTCATGTTTGATGGAATTTGTTCGTCCGATGTTTTGAACCCACGTTAAGGGTGAGAGAAAAATAAGCGTGTACTCGTGTTAATCCTAGCGATGGAATAAATTTTGTATTTCTATTTTTTAAATAGAAACGTTTATGTTTGTCGGATCACAGTGTAATTACAATAGTTTTAAAATTGTTTCTGTTTGGAAATTCGAATTTAATTAGAATTTCATGGAAGAATTCAGAAAGACAAAAGGTAAGCTGACAGTTGTTATTTTTTTAAATAAAAGTATTCAAATTTTCTTTTGACACTGACAGCGTTACATGGTGTTCCAATAATTACTGGAAATGCAGTGTGGTGGTAATGTAGTGCAGATAAGGTAGTACTTAAGAAGTATTGCCAATGATGTAAAGCACAATAGAAGATTTTGAAACTAATATTGTAAACGATATTGAATCGATCGGTGTACTGCTGTTACCTATGATAAAAGTTTTGGCGACGTTTTGTTTAAAATGCTCTAACAAGTTAGCCAATTTTATTCGAGGGTACAAAGCAAACGAAAGAACGTTGTTCTACGTTTTCTTTAGAAAAATTTGACAGATGTCAAACTAATTTTTCTTAATATTTTTGATATGTAAAACAAAAATAAACAAAAGTCAAGCAATGTGGGCGCGTAAGTACCTAGATAGAGGACCTCATGGGAATTCGGTACACCGCGTACTATTGAAAAAACGCCACATGGACATAGTACAACGGCGTAAAATCTCGGACTTTTCAAATTCATTTCTGTCGATCCCTTGAAAAAAAAATAAAAAAATATTTTTAAACTAGTTTTTGGGATTTGCATTCCTTCACCATTGGGATTACACCTATGCAAAATTGTAGCTGCAACTTCTAAGACGCAATTTTTCTTTAAAAATAAACACCTCTTTTTTTTTTTTTTATTGAACACACTTGAGTTTTATTTTTTTTATTATAAAGTAAAATGTATATTGCACAACAGAACATGATTTTATAATCATTTGAGGTGAATCTTCAAGATTTGATGAACTATTTTTGTTTACTTAGGTGCCCCTACAGTCCGCGGTGAACCAGGGACTCAGCTAACATACCTCTTGAACTAGCGCGGTCTATTTGCCAGTTGGATCGAAAATTACCCGGAGAACTTTTCTCTCAAAGCCCCCGAAAGCATCTGTGTTTTTTAGTTTCCAAGATTCTGCGTCGTAAAGCAGGACTGGGATTGTAGAATAAGTCCCTTACTTTAAAAGTTGGAGCTGCATACGTTTTGTCTAGGCGTCGATGTTGCCTGTCCCTCTTTGTTTACAGCATATACTTTATTTTACCTGCATTGACCGCTAAATCCATCTTTTTCGCTTCTGCTTTAAAAGTTGACTCCGTTGACAGCTCGATGTGTTCTTCCTATTATGTCAAAGTTGTCTGCATATACGAGTAACCGAACAGGTTTTTGAAAGATAGCGCTTCTGAAGTTGACTTGTAAGTTTCGCAAATATTTTTCAAGAACGATGTTGAAAAAATCATATAACAAAGCATTGCTTAAGTCCTTCTCCGACATTGACAGTAGAATGAGTTTGATGCCAAAACCAGACGTGGATCTGTATT